>WNGS01157696.1:0-17954 GCA_020271785.1 Procambarus virginalis
TGAAGGATATTACTGTACTGTTAATAATGATGTATCTTTTTAATTTACAAAATGCCAAAAGTTACCCAAAGGAAGCGCCTGACGGTTGCACAGAAGCTGGAGTTAATTAAGAAACTCGATAAAGGATATTCTCATGCACGAGCAGCAGCAGAGTTTAACATCGGGAAAAGTACAGTAAGTGACATCAAGAAACAGAAGGATACTCTATTAAAATATGTGAGCACAACAGAGTGTGCTACTTCTGGTGCTGCATGTTCAAGAAAAACAGTAAAGTCTGGTCAGTATCCCAATTGGATGCTGCAGTGTATAAGTGGTTTTATTCAGCACCGCACAATTGGCATGGCAATAAGATTTGAAGAGCTTAAAGTTGCAGCAAGTAAACTTGCCATTCAATTAGGTATAAAGATTTCAATGCAAGTGATGGGTGGGTTGGAAGATTTAAGGCTCGTCATAACATTTCAAACACCAAAAAAATTTCTGGTGAGGCGTCAAGTGCTGATCCCACTAATGTTGATTCATTCAAGGCTAAATTAAACGAGTACATTGTCAGTAATAATTTAAGCAAATATCAAGTATATAATGCTGACGAAACTGGGTTTATGTGGCGAGCTGTACCAAGTACATCCTTAACCAGTAGGATGCAGGAAAATATTCCTGGACGAAAGATAAGCAAGGAACGACTCTCAGTCTTGCTCTGTGCTAATGCTGATGCCTCTCACAGGACAAAATGTGCCGTGGTAGGCAAGTCTAAAAATCCTCGAGCCTTAAAAAATATAATGCAGGCACTACCCGTAATATATTACAGTTCTAAGAAATCATGGTTTAATCAAACAATATTTACGGACTGGTTTGAAAACCACTTTTGCAAAGAAGTTAGAGAATTCCAGATCAACAAATGTGGAATAAAGGCCAGTGAGGTTAAGGCATTATTGCTGCTAGATAATGCCCCTGCTCATCCCATTAGCAAGTTAATTTCAAGGGATGGCAGAATAAAATGCATGGCACTTCCACCAAACACAACATCCTTGATCCAGCCCATGGACCAAGGTGTTATCCTTGCTGCTAAACGTATGTACCAAACAGCAATGCTTGAAGATGTTTTAGTTGTTTTACCTAGCGAGGAAGATGAATTGACAGGAAAGGATACAAGGGCTCAAAGAACACTAGAAAATCTCAAAAAGTACACAATCAGGGAAGCAATATTCCACTGGGCTAGGCTTTGGAATAAAGTGAAAGAAACCACACTAACAAATTCATGGAAGAAACTGTTAACAGAGAGGCCTAGATGTGACGCAGCAGTATCTGATAGTGAATTCGAAGGTTTTGAAAATGAAGCCAATGATTTTGAAGGGTTTGAAGAAACGATCCGAACAATGTTGCTCCAAGCTGGTCAGGGTGTACAAGTGAATGATATCAATGAATGGTTAGAAAATGATTACGATCCTGGTTATGAATTGTTAACTGAAGAACAGATTGCACAAAGTGTTCTCGGAAATGACTCTGATGACTCTGATGACTCTGATGATGACTCGGACGATGTTGGTGAGGCTCTGCCTAGAGGTGTCGGATATCAAAAAGATTGGAACAAATTGAGGAACTCATTGAATATTCAAGAAAAAGTAAACATGAGGTTGTTGGAAATTTTTATGTACACTTTACAGCCTTTAAGCACTGTCTCAGAATGTTAGCCAGAGAAAATCAGATTCAAACAAAAATAGATAAATTCATGATTTCAACGGTTCGTGAAAAATCTTCGTCGACAAGCCATGCTGCACCCGCCGATGCAGAATTACCATCGACAAGTCGTGGAGTATCCGCCGGCAACGAATGCTCTGCAAGCCATGCTGCACCCGCCGATGCTCAATTACCATCGACAAGTCGTGGAGCATCCGCCGACAACGAATGCTCTGCAAGCCATGCTGCACCCGCCGATGCTGAATTCCCATTGACAAGTCGTGGAGCATCCGCCGGCAACGAATGCTCTACAAGTCATGCTACATCCGCCGATGCTGAACTCTCATCGATAAATCATGGAGCATCCACCGGCAATGAATGCTCTACAAGCCATGTTGCACCCGCCGATGCTGAATTCTCATCGAAAAGTCGTGACGAGTCATCCACTAACGATATAAATTATGATTGAAAGGCATATGAATTAGTGTAAAAAGTGTTGATAGAGTACAGTATTGTAAGTGTTAATGATTAATTAAGCCTAGACAAAAAGATACTGTACAGTGTAAATATACACTAGAAATAATTGTCAATAGTGAAGTAGAATTAGAACTCATGTGAATTAGTAGTAAGGCTAGCTGTTGTGTGAAGTGAATGCCTGAAAATAAGTGTGCATACTGTATGTACCCTGTATGCAATATAAACAATATAAAACAAGCGCTGCAGAGGATGACGTAATCTTCAAAGCTTCGTAATCTTCAGCTTCAATAAAAGTAAGTCAATTTACCAATTTTATTATAGTAATACAAGATATTAATTTTTTTCAACAAAAGCTACATATTAATCTCTGCAAATGTATATTCTATCGTTAGCAGAGAAAAGGTGAGCTCAAAATATTTCGTCTTGGCTAGCTCTCAGTGACAAGGCTCGATCGCCATTGTTATGGCCTGGCCGCCACGCCCTGTGTCATAACATTAAAAATACATTACCTGCACTGTTCAGGGTAAATCAAAACACATCTCTAAAATTTTATTGAGAAAATATTAACAATCACTGATTGATACATGAAATATTTTGCAATACAAAGGAATGAATCAATTTTTTTCAACCCATCTGGACTTGATCAGACCGTGTTCACATATCATCCATGCAGCAGCCACCAGCTGGCTTAATCGTCGGCGTGGCACTAAACTGGAATGCAATTACACAATGAACTTTATTTAATTTTGGTTATACAGTATAAAATATATCCTACCTGAATGTTACTTGAAAAATTACCCGACCCGACCTAACTTCGGAAATAACGGAGCTCCGGAAATAACGACTAGGGTACAGCCCCATATAGGTCGTTAAATTGAGTGGATACTATATATATATATATATATATATATATATATATATATATATATATATATATATATATATATATATATATATATATATATATATATATATATAGGGGGGTACCACCTCTGGTGCAATTATAGGGACCCACAGCCTCAGAGAAGGGAACACAGAGCATTCAGGGAAAAACTTGCCATTTAACTCTGAATACATGAGGGTGTTCGCTTCTCCTACCACCCCCCTTTTTTATGGTGTACACTTTATTAAGCAAGGTTATACAGTTAACATATCTGATTGTATACAAAAAATGAGCATTAAGAGGACACAAAAATAGTTCGCTTCCTAGAGGCTGTAGATTTCCTCGAACTCCTCCGACGTTGGGCAGGAACCGAGGATGCAGCGAGCATTCCCCCTCTGGATCGCGACACTGATATATATATATATATATATATATATATATATATATATATATATATATATATATATATATATATATATATATATATATATATATATATATATGTATATATATATGTATATATATATATATATATATATATATATATATATATATATATATATATATATATATATGACCGAAAAAGTAAGATTAATAATTCTAACATGAATTTTCTCAATATTTCTTATGTTTCTTTTTACTGTTGATGGCAATTGAAAAATCAATTATCCAAAATTCATTTTAATTTCTAGTCTGACGCGACACTTGAACGCGTTTCGTAATAACTTATTACATTTTCAAAGACTTTAGTTTACACACACACAATTATAACCTGCAAACACTAAACAGAGTTTTACTATGCTAATATTTAAACAGCATTTTTCTTATATACTCGCATTTGGGTGAGGTGATATGTTACAACAGTTTTGGATGAGGTGAACAAACATTCAGCACAAGACAGAACGTGGTTCAATGGGTACAGATGAAAGGGAAGAATGGAAGTAACTGCAAAGGGCCTATTGGCCCATATTTCCTCTTGATGCTTCTATATTGGTACGGAGTCTTGAAGTGGGTAGAATATAGTTGTGCATTAATTGGCTGTTGATTGCTGGTGTTGACTTCTAAATGTGTAGTGCCTCGCAGATGTCAAGCCGCCTGCTATCGCTGTATCTATCAATGATTTCTGTGTTGTTTGTTAAGACTTCTCTGGTGATGGTCTGGTTGTGGGAAGAGATTATATGTTCGTTAATGGAGCCCTGTTGCTGATGCATTGTTAATCGCCTGGAAAGAGATGTTGTTGTCTTGCCTATATACTGAGTTCTTTGGGGCTTACAGTCCCCAAGTGGGCATTTAAAGGCATAGACGACATTGGTCTCTTTTAAAGCGTTCTGCTTTGTGTCTGGAGAGTTTTTCATGAGTAGGTTGGCCATTTTTTTTTGTTTTTGTTTTATAGTAAATCGTCAATTGTATCTTCTGATTTTTGTCTGTAGGGATAACGTTCCTATTAACAATATCTTTCAGGACCCTTTCCTTCGTTTTATGAGCTGTGGAAAAGAAGCTCCTGTAAAATAGCCTAATAGGGGGTACCGGTGTTGTGTTAGTTGTCTCTTCAGAGGTTGCATGGCGTTTCACCTTCCTTTTTATGATGTCTTTAACGAAACCATTGTAGAAGCCGTTGTTGACTAGGACCTGCCTTACCCTACAGAGTTCTTCATTGACTTGCTTCCATCCTGAGCTGAGGCTGAGAGCATGGTCGACATAAGCGTTAACAACACTCCTCTTGTACCTGTCTGGGCAGTCACTGTTGGCATTGAGACACATTCCTATGTTTCCTTAGTGTAGACTGCAGTGTGGAAACCTCTGCTCCTTTCCATGACTGTTACATCTAGAAAGGGTAGCTTCCCATCCTTTTCCATCTCGTAAGTGAAACGCAACACAGAATTCCGCTCAAAGTTGTGTGTGTGTAAACTAAAGTCTTTGAAAATGTAATAAGTTATTACAAAACACATTCAAGTGTCTCATCAGACTAGAAATTAAAAGGAATTTTGGAGAATTGATTTTTCAATTACCGTCAACAGTAAAATGAAACATAAGAAATATTGAGAAAATTCGTGTTAGAATTATTAATCTTACTTTTTCGGTCATATTTAACAACATATGTTTACAAGAAAGACTGCTACCAAAATATACTTAGTAGTAGGCATCCGTCAATCCTGTGGGATTATGGAGTTGTGCCCTGGGTGTCTAGTTGTTGTAATCTAGTTGGATGCAATGCCTGCGGTGGCTGTGAAAGCCAACCCGAGAATGGCAGTCTCGACTGCAGCGAGCGCAGATAAACGCCGAAGCGGGTGTGTCTGACAGTGGTCGAGACCTCCTCTGAAATCTATTATCCTCAGCCTGCCTCTTCAGTTCATCCTCGAATTGCTGGAGTCCCTTCTGCACTTTACATCTCCAGGCAGATCTATACGCAGCTGCTGCCTCCCAAGTGTTGATGTCAATGTTCATCTGCTTGAGGTCGCGTTTGCAGGCATCTTTGAAATGCAGCTGAGGTCTTCCGGTGGGTCTCCTTCCTGATGCCAGTTCTCCATACAAGAGGTCCTTCGGTATGCGGCCATCGACCATGCGTGTGACATGTCCCAGCCATCGCATGCGTCTCTGTTTCAGGAGAGTGAACACTGAAGGGACTCCTGTTCTCTCGAGTAGAGTGTTGTTGGTGACGTGGTCTTTCCACGTGATGTCAAGGATACGTCTCAGGTTCAGCATGTGAAAGGTATTAAGCCGTCTCTCCTGGCGAGAGCGCAGGGTCCAGGATTCCAAGCCGTAGAGAAGTGTACTCACCACACATGCCATGTAGACTTGGGCCTTGATGTGCACTGTCAGTTTGGCATTTTCCCAAATGTGCTTTGTGAGCCTAGCCAGTGTTTTTGCGGCCTTCCCGATACGCCTGTTGAGCTCAGTGTCCAGGGAAAGGATGAGATTGTGGAGCCCAGGTACACAAACTCGTGAACTGCCTCCAGCACATAGTCTGCTATATTTATACAGGGTAGCTCATTGACATCTTGTCCCATCACCTGTGTCTTCTTCAGGCTGATTGTCAGGCCGAATGCGGAACAGGCTGCGGCAAAGCGGTTGAGTAGCTGCTGCAGGCCTTCTGCTGTGTAATTACCTAAGTGTAATTACCTAAGTGTAGTTACAGGATGAGAGCTACGCTCGTGGTGTCCCGTTCCCAGCACTCTTTGTCATATAACGCTTTGAAACTACTGACGGTCTTGGCCTCCACCACCTTCTCACTTAACTTGTTCCAACCGTCTACCACTCTGTTTACAAAAGTGAATTTTCGTATATTTCTCCGGCAGCTTTGTTTCGTTAGTTTAAATCTATGGCCTCTTGTTCTTGAAGTTCCGGGTCTCAGGAATTCTTCCATATCAATTTTATCGATTCCTGTTACTATTTTGAATGTAGCAATCATATCACCTCTTTTTCTTCTATCTTCTAGTTTTTGCATGTTTAACCCTTTAACTGCGTTGCCTCCAAATATGACACCCCCGTGGTGCGCAGGAAATAAATTCTCTGGAAAAAATTATTTTTTCTTTTTAAAGTGTCAAAAACCCTTCCCTCAGTATGGGTATGTAAAAAAAAAGTTGTAATTGTACTTACTTTGGCTGCTATGGGGTCCGTAAGTTGGGGCGTGACGTCATGATTCCCCGTGCGCCCGTGCTGTAAGCTCCCGGGTCGGGTGGGGCGGTCGGGGCGGGGCGCACGAGTTGCCGCGAATATATTTTCGGTCATTTTTTGCGCACCTTTCTAAATACATTTTCATTGTTTTTACATGGCAATCCAATGTATAATGAACACGTACACTCTATTATCGCAGTACAACATCCGTACTGTCCGTAGACACTGTGTTACGTGCATCGCAAACAACGTCACTTATCCTGCACAATTTCCAATGTATCATGCCTAATATATTTATATTTACACTTTATATACACACTGTACAGTATCACACACTATATACACACATCATAAACACACTCAGTACTCCGCGAGTGTGTGATATGCTGCGAAACAGCCAACGGGGCAGAGTGGCACCTTGCACTCCACGCACCAGGTGCTGATGCATCTTCATTTTTGTTCTCTGCGGGTAGTGTTCCTGCATACTATACAAGCACGTTTACCCTTCTCCCTTGATGTTGTGCCTGGCATATACTCGAGCATATGTACTCTGAAGTTTTCATTACCCGTCAATCTGTCTGGAGCTGCATGTGGCATTGTTGCTTGCACTCCACGCGGTACAACAGAACCCTCCCTGCCATACTTTACTAGCAGCTGTGACACAACACCAGCACTGAATGTACGTATAGACGGTCTCCTGCCTGATTTTACTAGGTACATATTGTAGCAGTTGAGCACTACAACATCCATGAGGTGGAAGAAGAACTTTTTCGTCCACTTCACAGACTTGCGCACACACTCCACTCCACCAAGCATCATGTCACACTTATCGACGAGGCGCATGTTCACGTTATAGTCTATGACACAGTCAGGCTTATACACGGTGTTGCGTGTGTGAAAGTGGACTTTCCCACTGTCCAACATGGCACCGGTGTGAATCGTAGTCAGCATATTCACCTCGCGTCTGTCCTTCCACCGCACTGACAGCGTTTTGTCACACTTGCACAGCTGGCACTCACCCACGGCTATAGCTATACCGAACACTGGCATTTCCTTCCTGTGGCCCTTCACAGTGCCACATACACCGGTGTTGTGGGCAAGGAGGTATCTGGTCAGCAAGGGGCTGGTGTAATAGTTGTCGGTGAACAGTACATGCCCCTTGTTCAGCAACGGTTCCATCAGGGTTTTCACGACACTGCCTGAGAACCCGTGTTGATCTTGAGCTGGTATGTCGACGTCTGTACCAGAATATAATATCATGTCCAAGACGATACCAGTCTCACAGTCGCACAGCACAAAAAACTTCAGTCCAAATCGGTGCCGCTTTGATGGGATGTACTGCTTGAATGCCAGTCGCCCCTTGAACAGTACAAGCGACTCGTCAATAACCACATTCTGTCCAGGTACAAAATAATCCCTGAACTTCCCTCTCATGTCACTGAACATCTTCCGTACTTTCCACAGTCTGTCTTGTCTGTCCTCATTTGCATTATTCTCGAAATGCAGGCACCTGAGAATCAAGAGATACCTATCACGCGACATGTACCGGTTGAACACGGGCGATGGAACAAGGCTGTCTTTGCTCCAATATTCCTGGATGACAGATTTCTCAGAGTGCTTCATCATCATGGTGAGTGCCAGAAACACGTACATTTCGTCGATTGTCGTGTCCTTCCATCGCGTGAGGCGTGAGGCAGGTAAAATGCCGTCGTCTATGAGGCTGTGAGCGAACCTGTTTGTCTCAGTCACAAGATGCGTCATGAATACATTGTCAAAATATGCCTGAAAATATTCCATGTCTGCCATATCATCACCAGTATATGGGAATAATGGTGTAACACCAAAATCGCTATCATCAAATGTTGGTATTTGAGGGACAAATGTGGTGCAATCCTCCCACACAAGTACACCAGGGGGTTTGGTGTTGATGCCAACACCACGGCCAACACCACCACGAGCACCATAACTACGGCTACGTGGTCTGCTGCTTCTGCTGGAGCTGCGTGAGGGTATGCTAGACGCTGAGGCAGATTTACGTACTGTAGGCCTACCACGAATAAATGATGTTGAGGGGCCACTGTCATTGTTGTCCACATGCTGTGAGGCACGCCGCCGCCTGCCGCGGCGTGTTAAAGCCTGGTAACACCACCACTGCTCGTACTCGGGTCGTCTACACTACTCGTATCAGAGCCAATGTCACTGAACCCCGAGAATGATTCGTCACACGTACTATCACTGAATAAACTACTAGCGTCTGGGGACATACATGGTGGTGGTGATGATAACGGTGTTGACCCAGGGCGGCGAGGCAGGCCGGGCGAGGCACGTGTACCATACACACTCGCCGCATCTTCAAATTCCGTCTCCTCCTCACTCGTATCAGATATCTGAGTAAGGTCTTTCTCAGGATCATAGTCTAGGTCATCATCCAGAGCACCGTCATCATACAAAATGTCGCGTATTTCCTCCTCAGAGAGTCGTTTTCCATGACCGCGGGTCACCGTGGAGCGGGAGCTCGTAGAGGATGCGTCAGACATGGTTGCTGCTGTGAAACTGAGGCTCCCCACGGCCGCAGGGCATGCTGGGATTTTTTTGAAGATGGCGGACGATCACTGGGGCCCCCACCCACCCATACCATACCCACGTCACCGCGCGCCAGTTTTGAATGGAACGTGAAAAATAAAAATACCTGGAGGCGCGTTGCGCAAACCAGACCCGAGCCTGGAGGCGCGTTGCGCAGTTAAAGGGTTAATGCCTTTAATCTCTCCTCATAGCTCTTGTCCTTCAGTTCTGGGAGCCACTTAGTGGCATGTCGTTGCACCTTTTCCAGTTTGTTGATGTGCTTCTTAAGATATGGGCACCATACAACCGCTGCATGTGTGTGGTGATCGCTGCATCGTCGGCAAAGAGGAACTCCCTGAGGATTCGCATCTGTACTTTTGTCTTTGCTCGGAGTCTGGATAGATTATAGAGCTTTCCATCAGATCTTGTACGGAGATAGATGCCTTCTGTGGTTGTTCCAAAGGCATGCTTGACGAGGAATGCGAAGAAGATGCCGAACAGGGTTGGAGCAAGAACACACCCCTGTTTAACACCACTGTTTATGTTGAATGGTTCAGAAGTTGAGCCGTCGTACACGACTGTCCCCTTCATGTCCTTGTGGAACAATTGTATCATGCTGAGTAGGATGGATGGACAGCCAATTTTGGCCAAGATCTTGAGGAGTCCATCCCTACTCACGAGGTCGAAGGTCTTTGTAAGGTCAATGAAGGCAATGTACAAGGCTTTTCTCTGCTCCCTGCACTTTTCTTGAAGCTGTCTCAGGGAGAACACCATGTCAGTGGTCGACCTCTCTGCTTGGAAACCACACTGTGACTCAGGGTACACTCTTTCGGCAAGACTCTGAAGCTTGACCAAAACGACCCTAGCGAAGAGTTTGCCAACGACAGAAGTTCATGAAGCTCAGATTTAAGTGTTCCACGAGCGCACTTGAGAACTTCAGGCAGAATCCCGTTGTCTCCTGGGGCCTTCCCTGAGGAAAGTGAATCCACTGCTTTCTCAACTTCTTCCACAGTTGGTTCAAGATCAAGTTCTTCCATGATGGGCAGGCATTCAATTGCATCCAAAGCCTCTACGCTGACCAAGTTCTCTCTGGAGTAGAGTTCGGAGTAATGTTCCACCCAGCGATTCATCTGTTGATCACGGTCTTTAATGATCTCTCTAGTGGCTGACTTTAGAGGAGCCGTCCGGTTTTGTGTAGGGCCTGTTGCCTGTTTGATCCCTTCGTACATGCCTCTTATGTTGCCAACAGTGGCCGCAGTCTGGATGCTGGAACAGAGTCAAAGCCAGTAATAGTTAGCACAACACCTCGCAGTTTGTTTAACTCTACTGCAGGCAGTACGGAGGCCTGTAGGTTCCTTTCTGAGGGCAGGTTCTTGTAGATGAGAGAGCTCGTCTCTTTTCCTCTAATCACTCATTTTTTTGGGGCAACACGTGAGGAACACAATTGCAAACACCTGAATGGTCCCCAGGACTAGATGCAACTGAAAACTCACACCCCAGAATGACTCGAACCCATACTCCCAGGAGCAACACAATGGTATTACAGGGACGCCTTAAACCACTTGACCATCACGACCGGACATAAGGAAGTGATAGCCGAGGCTATATGATATATAGCCTCGGCTATCACTTCCTTATTTCGGTCGTGATGGTCAAGTGGTTTAGGCGTCCCTGTACATACCAGTTGTGTTGCTCCTGGGAGTATGGTTCGAGTCACTTCTGGGTGTGAGTTTCAGTTGCATCTAGTCCTGGGGACCATTCAGGCTTGTTTGCAATTGTGTTCCTCACGTTGTTGCCCCAAAAAATGAGGTGATTTGATAAAATGCTATGCCCAAGATTACTATCCGAGTGCCGGCGGGGAAGTGGGTCATATAGCCTCGGCTATCACTTCCTTATGNTACATATATATATTATATATATATATATCTATATCTATCCTATATATATATATCTATATATATATATATATTATATATATATAACTGAAAACTCACACCCAGAAGTGACTCGAACCCATACTCCCAGGAGCCACGCAACTGTATGTACAGGGATGCCTTAAACCACTTGACCATCACGACCGGACATCAGGAGTGATAGCCTGGCTATATGGACCACTTCCCGCGGCACCTGGATGGTTATCTTGGGCATAGCATTTTATCAATCACCTCATTTTTTGGGGCAACACGTGAGGAACCAAATGCAAACAAGCCTGAATGGTCCCCAGACTAGATACAACGAAAACTCACACCCCAGAAGTGACTCGACCCATACTCCAGGAGCAACGCAACTGGTATGTACAGGGATGCCTTAAACCACTTGACCATTACGACCGTACATAAGGAAGTGATAGCCGGGCTATATGAACCACTTCCCCGCCGGCACCTGGATGGTTATCTTGGGCATAGCATTTTATCAAATACCTCATTTTTTGGGGCACCACGTGAGGAACACAAATGCAAACAAGCCTGAATGGTCCCCAGGACTAGATACAACTGAAAACTCACACCCCAGAAGTGACTCGAACCCATACTCCCAGGGAGCACGCAACTGGTATGTACAGGGATGCCTTAAACCACTTGACCATCCCCGACCGGACATAAGGAAGTGATAGCCGTGGCTATATGAACCACTTCCCCGCCGGCACCTGGATGGTTATCTTGGGCATAGAAGTGGTTCATATAGCCACGGCTATCACTTCCTTATGTCCGTCGTGATGGTCAAGTTTTTAAGGCATCCCTGTACATACCAGTTGCGTTGCTCCTGGGAGTATGGGTTTCGGTCACTTCTGGGTGTGAGTTTCAGTTGTATCTAGTCCTGGGGACCATTCAGGCTTGTTTGCATATATATATATATATATATGTATATATATATATATATATTTATATATATATATATTATCTATATAGTATATATATATATATATATATATATATATATATATATATATATATATAGTATATATATACAATGGGGCCTCGATTACGATGCTAATCCGTTCCCAGAGACGATCGTATGTCGAAATTCGGAAGTCGAAGCGAATTTTCCCATAAGAAATAAAGGATTTGAATTAATCGTTCCCCACCCTCCAAAATTTAACATAAAAATACATTTTATACTGAATACAATGTTTTTTTCTAACTACAATACAGTACCAAAACTTCACTTACCTTTATGGAGGGATTTCGATGGCGTATGGAAGATGGTGATGAGGGGGGAGGAGGAGAGTTGTTTTCTGTTTGGAAGGGGAGTCCCCTTCCATTATCACATCAGCAGTGATGTTTTCTCTGGGGTACTCCTCTCCTACGTTTTGCCTGAATACCACTAGGACCTGGTGTGGTTCAGTGCTTGTTTGTCTCACTACAAATTTGTCAAGAGACATTTGTTTTTCCATTCGATTTAACATTTGTCTGTAATGATGCATCACTTTAGCACCCATAATGTCCTTTTTCTTAACCAGTATGGTGGATATCGTTGACTGAGATTTGTTGTACTGCCTAGCCAGTTCACCGACCCGCACACCGTCTTCATATTTACGAATGATCTCTTGTTTCTGCTCTATGGTCACTCTTACATGGGATCTCATATGTTGAGCCTTACCACTGACTTTCTTGGGACTCATGGCGCGATAGAAAATAATTACTTCAATTTTCATAATGCAAAAAATCACCACAAAAGCGGAATTTCTTATAGGCGCGATCGTCACTAAGCGGGTAGCTGTAGTAAACTGAGGCAGGTCGGACCGCGTGACCGGGAACCACGCGCTCGGCCGACCTGAACGTGTACCAACAAATATCGGATGTCGACGACACCATCGGATGTCGAGTCGCATTTTTTGATGAAATTTATATCGGAACTCGAATTTATCGTAAGTAGGGGCAATCGTATGTCGAGATGCCACTGTATATATATATATATATATATATATATATATATATATATTATATATATTATATATATATATATATATATATATATATATGTCGTACCTAGTAGCCAGAACGCACTTCTCAGCCTACAATGCAAGGCCCGATTTGCCTAATAGGCCATGTTTTCATGAATTAATTGTTTTTCGACTACCTAACCTACCTAACCTAACCTATCCTAACTTTTTCGGCTACCTAACCTAACCTATAAAGATAGGTTAGGTTAGGTTAGGTAGGGTTGGTTAGGTTCGGTCATATATCTACGTTAATTTTAACTCCAATAAAAAAAAATTGACCTCATACATAATGGAATGGGCAGCTTTATCATTTCATAAGAAAATAATTAGAGAAAATATATTAATTCAGGAAACTTGGCTTATTAGGCAAATCTGGCCTTGCATAGTAGGCCAAAAAGTGAGTTCTGGCTACTAGGTACGACATATATATATATATATAAATATATAATATATATATATATATATATATATATATATTATATATATATATATATATATATATATATATATATATATATTCGCATGCTGTCAGGTAGGATGACAGATTAGCAGCAAGCTGGCAGGTAGGCTGACAGAGAGATTTACTGGTGCTCACAGGTACCAGGTCAGTTAGGCAGGCAGGCAGTAAGGTAGTTTGACTGGAAAGCAGGAAGGCAAGCTGTCAGGAAGGGATGTAGGCAGAAAGGCAGGCAGGCAGGAAGGTGGTGAGGGAGAAATGCAGACAGGCTGTCAAGTAGATTGGCAGCAAGAAAGGTAGGAAGGCATTCAGGACTATAGGCAAGCAGGAAGCCTATATTCAGGCTTACAGGATTGTGTGGAAGCAAAAAGCCAAGAAGATAGGCCAGGACAGCCAGGCAGGCAGACAAAGAGGCAAGCAGGCAAGACAGCAAGCAGAATGGCAGGCAGGCTGGTATACTTGCAGGATTGCAGGCATGCTGGAAGACAGGATGATTGGCGAATCGGATGACAGACAGGATAACAGGAAGGTAGCCAGGCTGGCTAAATTGCAGGATGGAAGGCAGGCTGGCTAAATTGCAAGATGGCAAACAGGCTGGATGGTTGCAGGATGGCAAACAGGATGACAGGATGGCAGGAAAGCAGGCAGGCTGGATGATTGGCAGAATGGCAGGTATGCTGGTAGGCTGTATGCTTGCAGGATGGCAGACAAGCTGACAGGATGGCAGGCAGGCTAGCAAGACGGCTGATTAGCAGGATGGCAGGCAGGATTGGAGGAAGGCTGGGAAGTAGGATAGCTGGACGGAAGACAGATGAGCAGATAGGATTGTAAACAATCAAGATTGCAGGCAGGCTGGCAGGATTGATAGGCAGGAAGGCAGGCAGAATGGCAGGTAGGCCAGCAGGATGGCAGGCAGGCCAGCAGGATGGGTGGCAGGCAGACAGGAAAGCGAGCTGGCTGGCAGGCGAGCTGGATAGGATGGCAGGCAAGCTGGCTGGCAGGACGGCAGGCAAGCTGGCATCACGGCAAGCAGGATGACACGATGACAGGCAGAATGGCAGGCAGGAGGACAGACAGGCTGGTTGAATGGCAGGCTGGCTGGCAGAATGGCAGGCAGGATGTCAGGCTGCCAGGATAGCAGGCAGGCTGGCTAGCAGGATGGCAGGCAGGCCAACAGGATGGTGGGCAGGCAGGCTGATAGGATGGCAGGTAGCCTGACATGATGGCATGCAGGCTGACAGGATGGCAGGCAGACCAGCAGGATGGCAGGCAGGCTGACATGCTGGTAGGCAGGATGGCTGGTGTTACAAATCTTATCTCCTGTGGAGAGGGATAAAGGAAGACAGTCGTCATAATAAATTAGCTGCTAATACAGAGGAGTTGTGTGATGGCATTGCAGAGTGTTTTCTTGAAAGAAATATGCAGCTGGCAACTGGGCAGCCCCGGGTGACAGAGATCACTCTGCCCATCAAAGTAGTACCTTTGAGCTGGAGATTGTTCAGGAATAATATTTTGCCTTACAACAAATCTGTGTGATGGAAAAGTGGACTTAACCACTGCACTGTGCAATGCGCCTTGAGGCACTTGACGGGTGGTGCGCAACGTGCCTTAGGGATCTCTTAGGTATAGCGTACTATTCAAAACTGGCGCACAATGACGTGGGCACGAAATGGATGCCTAAGGGCTCCAGTGATCATCCTCCATTTTGAAAAAAATCCCAGCATCCCAAGGGCCATGGGGAGCCTCAGTTTCAAGGAAGTAACCATGTCTTACGCATCGTCTACGAGCTCCCGGTCCACTGTCAGCCGCGGTCCAGGAAAACGACTCTCTGAGGACGAAATACACAACATATTGTATGATGATGGAGTGATGGATGAGGATTTAGACTACAATCCAGAGAAAGACCTAACACAGAGGTCTGACATGAGTGAGGGCAGGACAGCCAGCCAAAGAGGTGGAGGAGGTCGCGAGTGTGTACAGTACACGCACCTCGCCTGGCCTGCCTCACCGCCCTGGGTCAACACCACTAGTCACCACCACCATGTGTGTCCTCTGATGTGAGTTTAATTTAGTGATAGTACATGTGATGAATCATTCTCGGGCTTCAGTGACAGTGTTGACGAACTGAGTACGAGCAGCGATGGTGTTACTAGATGAGGTTTTGCTGCCTCAGCAACACACCGAGGCAAGCGGCAACATGTCATGTGGACAGAGGACAATGACAACAGTATTCACTTGACATCAGGTGTTTGTGGTAGGCCTACACTATGCAGAACACTCTCATCTCCTGGTATACCTATACGCGGCTCTAACACAAGATGACGGAGCCGTGTTTTTGGTGCTCGTGGTGGTGTTGGCTGTGATGTTGGCACCAAAACCAAACCCACAGGTGTTCTTGTGTGGGAGGATTGTGAGACTTTTGTCCCATAAATTTCAACATTTGATGGTACCGATGTTGGTGTGACCCCGTTATTCCCTTATACAGGTGATGATATGGCTGAAATTAACTATTTTATGGCATTTTTTATAAGGAATTCATGGACCATCTCGTTGCAGAGACTAACAGATATGCTCACAGCCTCATTGACTTTGGCATTTTACCTGCCTCTCGCATAACACGATGGAATGACATGACAAATGAGGAAATGTATGTTTTTAGCGTTGAGCATGATGATGAAGCATTCTGAAAAACACGTGATCCAGGATTATTGGAGCAAAGACAACCTTGTTCCATCCTCTGTATTCAACAGGTACATGTTACATGATAGGTTCCTGCTGATTCTCAGGTGCCTGCACTTTGAGAACAATGATAATGAAGAAGGACAGGACAGACTGTGGAAGATGCGGAAGATTTTTAGTGATACGAGTGGAAAGTTCCGTAACTATTTTGTACCAGGACAGAATGTGCTGATTGATAAATCCTAGTCCTCTTCAAGGGACGACTGGTGTTCAAGTAGTGCATCCCATCAAAGCGGCACCAGTTTGGAATATAGTTTTTGTGCTATGTGACTGCAAAAATGGTATTTTCATGGACGTGGTACTGTATTAAGGTACAGACATTGACATACCAGGTAAAGATCCACACAGGTTCTTCGGCAGTGTCATCAAAACACTCATGGAACTGTTGTTGGACAAGGGGCATATCCTGTTCACGTACAACTACTATACCAGCCCCTTGCTGACCAGATTCTTCCTTGACCACAACACTGGCATATGTGGCACTGTCAAGGCCCACAGGAGGAAGAATGTTTAGCATTGCTATTGCATTGGGTGATTGCCAGCTGCGAAAGTGTGACAAAATCTTATCAGTGGGCTGTAGGGACAGACGCGAGGTGAAAATGTTGACAACTATACACACCAGTGCCATGTTGAACAGTGGCAATGTGCACTTTACAACACGGTTCCCAATATATAAACCTGATTGTGTCCTTGACTACAATGTAAACATGTGACTAGTTGATAAATGTGACATGATGGTTGGTGCCATCGAGTGCGTGCGAAATTCTGTGAATTGGACGAAGAAATTCTTTTTCCACCTCTTTGACGTTGCAGTGCTGAACTGTTTCAGTATGTACCTCGTGAAATCAGGCAAGAGACCCCCAATACGTACATTCAGTGTTGCTCTAGTGTCACTTCAGGTGAAGTTTGGGAAGGAGGGCTCCATTGCAATGCGTGGGGTGCCAGCAATAATGCCACACGCAGTTCCTGACAGACTTAGGGGTAACGAGATGCTCGGTGTACACAAGCTTGGTTATATGCCAGGCACAGGATCATGGAACAAGGGTAAACGTGCCTGCGTTGTCTGCAAGAACACACAACGTAGGGAATGCAAGTGAAGATGCATCTGCACCTGGTGTGTTGAGTGCAAAGCTCCCCTATGCCCCGTCGACTGCTTCCCTGAATATCACACATTCGCAGAGTTCTAAGTGTGTTGATAGGGAATGTATATAGTGTGTGATGGTGTACAGTGTGTAAATGTTATAAAAGTACACATAGGAACATGAAATATTGGAAATATTATCAATGTTTGTGGACACATTTGTGATACATGTAACAGTGTCTTGGACAGTATGGATGTTCTACTGCCAGCATATTGTGAACGTGTTCAATATACATATACTGTTTTTCTTGCCAATCCTAAATGTATTTGTAATTGTGCTGAAAAATTAACAAAAAAATATTTGTGGCAATCGGTGCGCGGAACACGTGCACGGAACAGAACCAAAGCGCAACTGGTTCCAGGAGTCTACACCATGGGTGATCACCAAACCCTGACATCACACGCCATTGCCTGGACCCCACTGCGGCCAGAGTAAGTACAATTATTATGTTATTTCAACATATAT
>WNGS01157704.1:0-12554 GCA_020271785.1 Procambarus virginalis
GTAAAGAGAGGAAGGGTGAGGGGGAAAGGCATGGTAATGGAAAGGTGGGAGGCAGGTGAATGGTGCTTCAGCAGAGAGAGAGAGAGAGAGAGAGAGGAGGAGAGGAGAGAGAGAGAGAGAGAGAGAGAGAGAGAGAGGAAAGAGAGAGAGAAAGGGGGTGTTGTATACTCTTTTTAATTATATNTCCAGGATATATGAGTGTCGGACGGGAGACACCTGTTTTGTCCAGGATATATGAGTGTCGGACGGGAGACACCTGTTTTGTCCAGGATATATGAGTGTCGGACGGGAGACACCTGTTTTGTCCAGATATATGAGTGTCGGACGGGAGACACCGTTTTTTCCAGGATATATGAGTGTCGGACGGGAGACACCTGTTTTTTCCAGGATATATGATTTCGGACGGGAGACACCTGTTTTGTCCAGGATATATGAGTGTCGGACGGGAGACACCTGTTTTGTCCAGGATATATGAGTGTCGGACGGGAGACACCTGTTTTGTCCATATATGAGTGTCGGACGGGAGACACCTGTTTTGTCCAGGATATATGAGTGTCGGACGGGAGACACCTGTTTTGTCCAGGATATATGAGTGTCGGACGGGAGACACCTGTTTTGTCCAGGATATATGAGTGTCGGACGGGAGACACCTGTTTTGTCCAGGATATATGAGTGTCGGACGGGAGACACCTGTTTTGTCCAGGATATATGAGTGTCGGACGGGAGACACCTGTTTTGTCCAGGATATATGAGTGTCGGACGGGAGACACCTGTTTTGTCCAGGATATATGAGTGTCGGACGGGAGACACCTGTTTTGTCCAGGATATATGAGTGTCGGACGGGAGACACCTGTTTTGTCCAGGATATATGAGTGTCGGACGGAGACACCTGTTTTGTCCAGGATATATGAGTGTCGGACGGGAGACACCTGTTTTGTCCAGGATATATGAGTGTCGGACGGGAGACACCTGTTTTGTCCAGGATATAAGAGTGTCGGACGGGAGACATCTCCCGTCGCACCTCCACAGATCTCCAGTATCAGCTCTTGATACTGGTAATGGCTCCAAAGGGCCACCACTTACGGGCTATTCATGCCCGTGCCACCTTTTGGGTGGCTTAATCTTCATCATCATCATATATGACTGTTATAGTCTTAAAGTCCAGGATATATATGACGGTTATAGTTTTTTGTCCAGGTCCTGAAGCTTATAATGCATATATATATATATATATATATATATATATATATATATATATATATATATATATATATATATATGTATATATATATATATATATATATATATATATATATATATATATATCGTCGCTGCGTCCTTTAATTACTCAACACAAAGCTACTATTAGGACAATATCCAACTCTGGCCCCAGACATCACTCGGTACCCCTACTCAAATCTCTCAATATGTTAGACATTAAGTCACTGCACATTCTCTCATGTGTATTATACATATATAAAACGTTGAACTGTAATGCCAATCCTGACCTCAAAAGCTTCATTGAAAGCTGTAACAGAACCCATGAGCACCACACCAGAAATAAATACAGTTTTGATATTCCAAGAGTACGACTTAATCAAACTAGAAATGCTCTACAAATCAAGGGACCCAGAATGTGGAATGACCTTCCCAACCATGTTAAAGACTGTACCTCTCTCAACCAGTTTAAGATTAAAACTAAACACTACCTAATAAATTCCCTGTAACCTACCTTACCCCTCTATTGTCAACCAATGTCTGTTTATTTAAACAACGCTGTTTGTCGACCTAATTGTGTTTGTGCTGTTTTTTTCAGCCATGTTCCCTCTTTTTATCTCTATTTTTATTTGTTCTCAACACATTTTATTTCTCAACACATTCTTTATACTCAATTAGTATTAAGCTTTAGTCATTAATGTTTTTTTTGCCCGAAACGCTTTGCGTAATAGTGGCTTTAGGCATTGTATGTATGTATGTATGTATATATATATATATATATATATATATATATATATATATATATATATATATATATATATATATATATTTTAGTATATTTTGGTAGCAGTCTTTCCTGTAGACATATGTTATTAAATATGACCGAAAAAGTAAGATTAATAATTCTAACATGAATTTTCTCAATTTTCCTTATGTTTGTTTTTACTGATGACGGTAAATGAAAAATCAATTCTCCAAAATTCATTCTTTATTTCTTAGTCTGACGCGACACTTGAACGCGTTTCGTAATAACTAATTACATTTTCAAAGACTTTTAGTTTTCACACACAACTATAACCTGAAAGCACTAAACAGTTCTTTACTATGCTATGATTTAAAGCAGCAGCAGAGCTAACAACAACAGCAGCAGCAGAGCTAACAACAACAGCAGCAGCAGAGCTAACAACAACAGCAGCAGCAGAGCTAACAACAACAGCTGCAGCAGAGCTAACAACATTAGCAACAGTAGCAGCAGCAGAGCTAACAACAGTAGCAGCAACAGACCTAGCAGTAGCAGCAGCAGAGCTAACAACAACAGCAGCAGCAGAGCTAACAACAGCAGCAGCAGCAGAGCTAACAACAACAGCAGCAGCAGAGCTAACAACAGCAGCAGCAGCAGAGCTAACAACAACAGCAGCAGCAGAGCTAACAACAACAACAGCAGCAGCAGAGCTAACAACAACAGCAGCAGCAGAGCAAACAACAACAGCAGCAGCAGAGCTAACAACAACAACAGCAACAGAGCTAACAACAACAGCAGCAGCAGAGCTAACAACAACAGCAGCAGCAGAGCTAACAACAGCAGCAGCAGCAGAGCTAACAACAACAGCAGCAGCAGAGCTAACAACAACAGCAGCAGCAGAGCTAACAACAACAGCAGCAGCAGAGCTAACAACAGCAGCAGCAGCAGAGCTAACAACAGTAGCAGCAGCAGAGCTAACAACAACAGCAGCAGCAGAGCTAACAAAAACAGTAGCAAAAGCAGAGCTAACAACAACAGCAGCAGCAGAGCTAACAAAAACAGTAGCAAAAACAGAGCTAACAACAACAGCAGCAGCAGAGCTAACAACAACAGCAGCAGCAGAGCTAACAACAACAGCAGCAGCAGAGCTAACAACAGCAGCAGCAGCAGAGCTAACAACAACAGCAGCAGCAGAGCTAACAACAACAGCAGCAGCAGAGCTAACAACAGCAGCAGCAGGGCTAACAACAACAGCAGCAGCAGCAGAGCTAACAACAGCAGCAGCAGCAGAGCTAACAACAGCAGCAGCAGAGCTAACAACAACAGCAGCAGCAGAGCTAACAACAACAGCAGCAGCAGCAGAGCTAACAACAACAGCAGCAGCAGAGCTAACAACAACAGCAGCAGCAGAGCTAACAACAGCAGCAGCAGCAGAGCTAACAACAACAGCAGCAGCAGAGCTAACAACAACAGCAGCAGCAGAGCTAACAACAACAGCAGCAGCAGAGCTAACAACAGCAGCAGCAGCAGAGCTAACAACAACAGCAGCAGCAGAGCTAACAACAGTAGCAGCAGCAGAGCTAACAACAACAGCAGCAGCAGAGCTAACAACAACAGCTGCAGCAGAGCTAACAACATTAGCAGCAACAGACCTAGCAGTAGCAGCAGCAGAGCTAACAACAACAGCAGCAGCAGAGCTAACAACAGCAGCAGCAGAGCTAACAACAGTAGCAGCAGCAGAGCTAACAACAGCAGCAGCAGCAGAGCTAACAACAGCAGCAGCAGAGCTAACAACAGTAGCAGCAGCAGAGCTAACAACAGTAGCAGCAGCAGAGCTAACAACATTAGCAGCAACAGACCTAGCAGTAGCAGCAGCAGAGCTAACAACAGTAGCAGCAACAGACCTAGCAGTAGCAGCAGCAGAGCTAACAACAACAGCAGCAGCAGAGCTAACAACAGCAGCAGCAGCAGAGCTAACAACAACAGCAGCAGCAGAGCTAACAACAGCAGCAGCAGCAGAGCTAACAACAGCAGCAGCAGCAGAGCTAACAACAGCAGCAGCAGCAGAGCTAACAACAGCAGCAGCAGAGCTAACAACAGCAGCAGAGCTAACAACAACAGCAGCAGCAGAGCTAACAACAGCAGCAGAGCTAACAACAGCAGCAGCAGCAGAGCTAACAACAGCAGCAGCAGAGCTAACAACAGCAGCAGAGCTAACAACAACAGCAGCAGCAGAGCTAACAACAACAACAGCAGCAGAGCTAACAACAACAACAGCAGCAGCAGAGCTAACAACAACAGCAGCAGCAGAGCTAACAACAACAGCAGCAGAGCTAACAACAACAGCAGCAGCAGAGCTAACAACAGCAGCAGGAGCAGAGCTAACAACAACAGCAGTAGCAGAGCTAACAACAGCAGCAGCAGCAGCAGCAGAGCTAACAACAACAGCAGCAGCAGAGCTAACAACAGCAGCAGCAGCAGAGCTAACAACAACAGCAGCAGCAGAGCTAACAACAACAGCAACAGAGCTAACAACAGTAGCAGCAGCAGAGCTAACAACAACAGTAGCAGCAGCAGAGCTAACAACAACAACAGCAGCAGAGCTAACAACAACAACAGCAGCAGAGCTAACAACAACAACAGCAGCAGAGCTAACAACAACAACAGCAACAGAGCTAACAACAGCAGCAGCAGCAGAGCTAACACAGCAGCAGCAGCAGAGCTAACAACAGCAGCAGCAGCAGAGCTAACAACAGTAGCAGCAGCAGAGCTAACAACAACAGCAGCAGCAGAGCTAACAAAAAACAGTAGCAAAAGCAGAGCTAACAACAACAGCAGCAGCAGAGCTAACAACAACAGCAGCAGCAGAGCTAACAACAACAGCAGCAGCAGAGCTAACAACAACAGCAGCAGCAGAGCTAACAACAACAGCAGCAGCAGAGCTAACAACAGTAGCAGCAGCAGAGCTAACAACAACAGCAGCAGCAGAGCTAACAACAACAGCTGCAGCAGAGCTAACAACATTAGCAACAGTAGCAGCAGCAGAGCTAACAACAGTAGCAGCAACAGACCTAGCAGTAGCAGCAGCAGAGCTAACAACAACAGCAGCAGCAGAGCTAACAACAGCAGCAGCAGCAGAGCTAACAAAACAGCAGCAGCAGAGCTAACAACAGCAGCAGCAGCAGAGCTAACAACAGCAGCAGCAGCAGAGCTAACAACAGCAGCAGCAGAGCTAACAACAGCAGCAGCAGCAGAGCTAACAACAACAGCAGCAGCAGAGCTAACAACAACAACAGCAGCAGAGCTAACAACAACAACAGCAGCAGCAGAGCTAACAACAACAGCAGCAGCAGAGCTAACAACAACAACAGCAGCAGAGCTAACAACAACAGCAGCAGCAGAGCTAACAACAGCAGCAGGAGCAGAGCTAACAACAACAGCAGCAGCAGAGCTAACAACAGCAGCAGCAGCAGAGCTAACAACAGCAGCAGCAGCAGAGCTAACAACAGCAGCAGCAGCAGAGCTAACAACAACAGCAGCAGCAGAGCTAACAACAACAGCAGCAGAGCTAACAACAACAGCAGCAGCAGAGCTAACAACAACAGTAGCAGCAGAGCTAACAACAACAACAGCAGCAGAGCTAACAACAACAGCAGCAGCAGAGCTAACAACAGCAGCAGCAGCAGAGCTAACAACAACAACAGCAGCAGAGCTAACAAGAACAGCAGCAGCAGAGCAAACAACAACAGCAGCAGCAGAGCTAACAACACAGCAGCAGCAGAGCTAACAACAACAGTAGCAGCAGCAGAGCTAACAACAACAGCAGCAGCAGAGCTAACAACAACAGTAGCAGTAGCAGAGCTAACAACAACAGCAGCAGCAGAGCTAACAACAACAGCAGCAGAGCTAACAACAACAGCAGCAGCAGAGCTAACAAAAACAGTAGCAGCAGCAGAGCTAACAACAACAGCAGCAGCAGAGCTAACAACACAGCAGCAGCAGAGCTAACAACAGTAGCAGCAGCAGAGCTAACAACAGTAGCAGCAGCAGAGCTAACAACAACAGCAGCAGAGCTAACAACAACAGTAGCAGCAGCAGAGCTAACAACAACAGTAGCAGCAGCAGAGCTAACAACAACAGCAGCAGAGCTAACAACAACAGTAGCAGCAGCAGAGCTAACAACAACAGCAGCAGAGCTAACAACAACAGTAGCAGCAGCAGAGCTAACAACAACAGCAGCAGCAGAGCTAACAACAACAGCAGCAGCAGAGCTAACAACAACAGCAGCAGCAGAGCTAACAACAACAGCAGCAGCAGAGCTAACAACAACAGCAGCAGCAGAGCTAACAACAACAGCAGCAGAGCTAACAACAGCAGCAGCAGAGCTAACAACAACAGCAGCAGCAGAGCTAACAACAGTAGCAGCAGCAGAGCTAACAACAACAGCAGCAGCAGAGCTAACAACAACAGCAGCAGCAGAGCTAACAACAGCAGCAGCAGCAGAGCTAACAACAACAACAGCAACAGAGCTAACAACAACAGCAGCAGCAGAGCTAACAACAACAGCAGCAGCAGAGCTAACAACAACAGCAGCAGCAGAGCTAACAACAACAGCAGCAGCAGAGCTAACAACAACAGCAGCAGCAGAGCTAACAACAGCAGCAGCAGAGCTAACAACAGCAGCAGCAGCAGAGCTAACAACAGCAGCAGCAGTAGAGCTAACAACAACAGCAGCAGCAGAGCTAACAACAGCAGCAACAGCAGAGCTAACAACAACAGCAGCAGCAGAGCTAACAACAACAGCAGCAGCAGAGCTAACAACAACAGCAGCAGCAGAGCTAACAACAACAGCAGCAGCAGAGCTAACAACAGCAGCAGCAGAGCTAACAACAACAGCAGCAGCAGAGCTAACAACAACAGCAGCAGCAGAGCTAACAACAACAGCAGCAGCAGAGCTAACAACAGCAGCAGCAGCAGAGCTAACAACAGCAGCAGCAGCAGAGCTAACAACAGCAGCAGCAGCAGAGCTAACAACAACAGCAGCAGCAGAGTTAACAACAGCAGCAGCAGAGCTAACAACAGCTGCAGCAGCAGAGCTAACAACAACAGCAGCAGCAGAGCTAACAACAGCAGCAGCAGCAGAGCTAACAACAGCAGCAGCAGCAGAGCTAACAACAACAGCAGCAGCAGAGCTAACAACAACAGCAGCAGCAGAGCTAACAACAACAGCAGCAGCAGGGCTAACAACAACAGCAGCAGCAGAGCTAACAACAGCAGCAGCAGAGCTAACAACAACAGCAGCAGCAGAGCTAACAACAACAGCAGCAGCAGAGCTAACAACAACAGCAGCAGCAGAGCTAACAACAACAGCAGCAGCAGAGCTAACAACAACAGCAGCAGCAGAGTTAACAACAACAGCAGCAGAGCTAACAACAGCAGCAGCAGCAGAGCTAACAACAGCAGCAGCAGCAGAGCTAACAACAACAGCAGCAGCAGAGCTAACAACAACAGCAGCAGCAGAGCTAACAACAACAGCAGCAGCAGAGCTAACAACAACAGCAGCAGCAGAGCTAACAACAACAGCAGCAGCAGAGTTAACAACAACAGCAGCAGAGCTAACAACAGCAGCAGCAGCAGAGCTAACAACAACGGCAGCAGCAGAGCTAACAACAGCAGCAGCAGCAGCAGAGCTAACAACAGCAGCAGCAGCAGAGCTAACAACAACAGCAGCAGCAAAGCTAACAACAACAGCAGCAGCAGAGCTAACAACAGCAGCAGCAGCAGCAGAGCTAACAACAGCAGCAGCAGCAGAGCTAACAACAACAGCAGCAGCAGAGCTAACAACAGCAGCAGCAGCAGAGCTAACAACAACAGCAGCAGCAGAGCTAACAACAACAGCAGCAGCAGAGCTAACAACAACAGCAGCAGCAGAGCTAACAACAACAACAGCAGCAGAGCTAACAACAACAGCAGCAGCAGAGCTAACAACAACAGCAGCAGCAGAGCTAACAACAACAGCAGCAGCAGAGCTATCAACAGCAGCAGCAGCAGAGCTAACAACAACAGCAGCAGCAGAGCTAACAACAACAACAGCAGCAGAGCTAACAACAACAGCAGCAGCAGAGCTAACAACAAGAGCAGCAGCAGAGCTAACAACAGCAGCAGCAGAGCTAACAGCAGCAGCAGCAGAGCTAACAACAACAGCAGCAGCAGAGCTAACAACAACAGCAGAGCTAACAACAACAGCAGCAGCAGAGCTAACAACAACAGCAGCAGCAGAGCTAACAACAACAGCAGCAGCAGAGCTAACAACAACAGCAGCAGCAGAGCTAACAGCAGCAGCAGCAGAGCTAACAACAACAGCAGCAGCAGAGCTAACAACAGCAGCAGCAGAGCTAACAACAACAGCAGCAGCAGAGCTAACAACAGTAGCAGCAGAGCTAACAACAGTAGCAGCAGAGCTAACAACAGCAGCAGCAGTAGAGCTAACAAGAGCAGCAGCAGAGCTAACAACAACAGCAGCAGCAGAGCTAACAACAACAGCAGCAGCAGCAGAGCTAACAACAACAGCAGCAGAGCTAACAACAACAGCAGCAGCAGAGCTAACAACAACAACAGCAGCAGCAGAGCTAACAACAACAGCAGCAGCAGCAGAGCTAACAACAGCAGCAGCAGCAGAGCTAACAACAGCAGCAGCAGCAGCAGACTAGAGACTGCCCGGTCTTATGGACGTGTTATGAAGCTTCTGCTCTAAAATCAATGAAGGACTTGCCAGCCATGCGTACCTGGGCTGTCTGTCTGTCCTCTCTCTCTCTCTCTCTGTCTCTCGTCCTCTCTCTCTCTCTCTCTCCTCTCTCTCTCTCTCTCGTCTCTCTCTCTCTCTCTCTCTCTCTTCTCTTCTCTCTCTCTCTCTTTCTCTATCTCTCTCTTTCTCTTCTCCTCTCTCTCTCTCTCTCTCTCTCTCTCTCTCTCTCTCTTCTCTCTCTCTCTCTCCTGCCTCTCTCTCTCTCTCTCTCGCTAAAGAAAGGCAATAACCTGATGTAGGCCTATAGGCTTAGTACCATTCCAAGATAAAATGAAAAAGAACAATATGTGTGTGTTGTATAGAACATAGGAGCTTGCCCTCACACCAAGTCCATTTCAACGAGAAGTAACCCCCCCCCCAAACCTTATTCTCAAGGTATAACTTGAGATATTCTTAAGCTATAACTTTATTGTAATATATTTTGCTGGTTTAAAATATATAAGTGTGCCGAAAACGTTTTCTTTGGAGAATGAGGGTTTTCTGCAAATAAAATTCATGGGGACACTCAAATAGTTTTCAATTCTATATATCAGATTATCGTCAATAATACATCGTATTAATGTAACCAAATGTAATCAAACCTAACCATACCTTAACCTAAAGTAACCTTAACCTAACCTAACCATGGATAGAGATTAGATAATAGCATGAATTATGTAACTGTTCCCTTGAGGAGATGTCCTCGCTGCGGACTGGTTGAACATATTGAACTCTAGAACATGAATACGAGCCTATAAACACCTTAATTATTTACTCTATATAACGAAATTTCTTAAATAATAATAATAATTTTAGCATAATAATAATTATTGAAAAATCTAGTAATAATTAACAAAATACCTGGTTTACGCATTATAAATAACCACATATTTGTTCTATTTGTTCTCCAGGCACAGAAAACGGAGGTGTCCCGTATAGAAAATGGAGATTGTAAACAAAGACAGAGCGGACAGGGTTACCAACTCCAGGCGGAGAGGCAGCTTATCGACGCTGTTTTACCCTCAGACTAAATAAGATTGGACGCTTATTGTTGTAGATTCAGCTACTCAGAACAATAAGTTCCAGTAGCACGGGCTATGGTGAGCCCGTAAGTGGAGGCTCTTTGGAGCCATTATCTGTATCAGTGGCTGATAGATCTACAAGATTGGACGGCTTTTGGGATCTGGTAACTGTGCAAGGCACAGCGGAAGCTAAATATTTTGTTAACATTATAATACCTAATAAAGGTTTTCGCAATTAGTATAAATATAATTTTATATGTAAATAAATTATATAAAATGATCTAATTGTTCATAAAAATTCCATTCACAGACCAAGCCTTAAAAGAATGTGTTTTAAATTCAAATGGGACAGTTTGTCTCAGCCATCGTAGCAATAGCATCCCAGGCCCGCCAGCCAATCAGTGAACCGGTTTCACAGGCAGCTTGCCAATCATAAACCAGCTTCCCAGACAGAGTCAATTACATAACTAGCTTCCGAGACAGCCAATCAAGACGTCAGCCCGCCAACCACAGAGCAATGAACTTCCACCCAATCACGATGCACGCTTCCAAACTGACTCACCAATCACAAACCAAATCAGGTCATTCATAGCCAATCACGAAACAATGTTTACCATTATTGCAACCAATCAATAAGACAATAGCGAGTCAAACATTCCAATCTAGCACCAAATTACCAAGATAACCGATCATATACCGAGGCAACCAATCACAAGCCAGCACTCGAACATGTAGAGGACATGTTAAGATCATTTGACAAGTTTGTCTTAAACAAGCTGATATAGGCTTACATAAGCTGATCTGAGCTTAGATATGCTAATGTGGGGATTAACTGAGCCATAAGTAAGCTGACTGGCTCACGAAACTGTCTCTTGACTGACGCAGTTTGACCCGACGGACAGGTCAAGTAGAGCGCTTACGGATGAACCTTCGCAGATGTCTCTTCGCGCTGTTTCGTCACTGTTTCAGATTCGTGGTGAGTTTCCAGCTTTTTTATATGTAATTTTTGATGTCATTGGCAGTGGATGTTGTTGGTTTAAGCGACCAACACACAGTAAACATTATGTAAATGGCCGCTTTCAGCCAGCGGTCCCCATTGGCTAGTTGAGTTGAAAATCGTCCAATGGTAACCATGTATACGAAATTGTAATATTATTATTTTTCATATTTTTTTGGGGTTTAGTTTACGTTAAATTTTATCCATAAATGTATGTTTGTAATTGGTATGCATGCTGTACATGCACGCATGCGCGCGCGCACATCAAGGGGCTGATGGCTGAGTGGACAGCGCTCGGGATTTGTTGTCCCATGGGTCCGGGGATCCATCTCCGGCGGAGGTGGAAACAAGAGGGTAGTTTCTTTCACCCAGATTCCTCTGTTCATCTACCAGTAAATAGGTACCTGGGAGTTAGACAGCTGCTACGGGCTGCTTCCTGTGTGGGGGGGGGGATCAGTTGATTGATTGACAGTTGAGAGGCGGGACCAAAGATCCAGAGCTCAACCCCCGCAAGCACAACTAGGTGAGTACACACAATTCTGATAAAGAAAGAGATCTAGGGGTGGTTCTAGATAGAAAACTATCACCTGAGGACCACATAAAGAATATTGTGCAAGGAGCCTATGCTATGCTTTCTAACTTCAGAATTGCTTTTAAATACATGGATGGCGATATACTAAAGAAATTGTTCACGACTTTTGTTAGGCCAAAGCAAGAATATGCAGCGGTTGTGTGGTGCCCATATCTTAAGAAGCACATCAACAAACTGGAAAAGGTGCAAAGACATGCTACTAAGTGGCTCCCAGAACTGAAGGGCAAGAGCTACGAGGAGAGGTTAGAAGCATTAAATATGCCAAAACTAGAAGACAGAAGAAAAAGAGGTGATATGATCACTACATACAAAATAGTAACAGGAATTGATAAAATTGATAGGGAAGATTTCCTGAGACCTGGAACTTTAAGAACAAGAGGTCATAGATATAAACTAGCTAAACACAGTTGCCGAAGAAATATAAGAAAATTCACTTTCACAAACAGAGTGGTAGACGGTTGGAACAAGTTAGGGGAGAAGGTGGTGGAGGCCAAGACCATCAGTAGTTTCAAAGCGTTATATGACAAAGAGTGCTGGGAAGACGGGACACCACGAGTGTAGCTCTCATCCTGTAACTACACTTAGGTAATTACACACAGACACACACACACACAGACACACACACACACACACACACACACACACACACACACACACACACACACACACACACACACACACACACACAAGGGGCACACGCACTAGGGGACACAGGTGGAAACTGAGTGCCCAAATGAGCCACAGAGATATTAGAAAGAACTTTTTTAGTGTCAGAGTGGTTGACAAATGGAATGCATTAGGAAGCGATGTGGTGGAGGCTGACTCCATACACAGTTTCAAGTGTAGATATGATAGAGCCCAATAGGCTCAGGAAACTGTACACCTGTTGATTGACGGTTGAGAGGCGGGACCAAAGAGCCAGAGCTCAACCCCCGCAAGCACAACTAGGTGAGTACAACTAGGTGAGTACACACACACACACACACACACACACACACACACACACACACACACACACACACACACACACACACACACACATAACTTTTTCAGTGTCAGAGTAGTTAACGGATGGAATGCATTAGGAAGTGATGTGGTGGAGGCTGACTCCATACACAGTTTCAAGTGTAGATATGATAGAGCCCAGTAGGCTCAGGAATCTGTACACCAGTTGATTGACAGTTGAGAGGCGGGACCAA
>WNGS01157705.1:0-12639 GCA_020271785.1 Procambarus virginalis
CCCCCTCCTCCACACTCACCTATACATCACGTACCCAGGAAGTAATCACCCTACAGGTGTACTTGACAGCCGGATCTGAGCACTTACTGAGGAAACCCCTTGCCTTGGGAACCCCTCCAGGCAGGAGGGGTAGAGAACTAAAACACCCCTTACCTTGAGACCCCCCCCAAAAAGAAAGGTAGAGACACCGAAAGGAAGATGGAACCAGGAGACACATAATTAAGATGTCTAAGTATCCCTCAGCAGCGCTGAGGACAAGTAAGGTATGGCTGGGTGAGAAATAATTTATGTCTAAGGTTTAATGTCTCACGTTACTGGAGGGTGGATGAGCAGAGGAGAAGGAGAGAGAGAGACAAGAGATTGGTAATAAAGGAAGGGAAGTTGGCACAGACGGATAGTGTTTGTGAGTGGACTGAAGTGTGATTAAGTGTTCTTCAAGACTTTGATATAATGTCATTATCATCTTCACTTATTCTTACCTGCGCCTACAGGCATCTGACCTGGTACCTGCCTCACTTCCACCCACCTCTACCTGGCTTACCTGTAGGCCTACCTCCGCATACCTGTAGCTCGCTTACCTGTAGGCCTACCTGCACCTACCTGCACAAGCACCTGTATGTTCTGCTACCCTTCTCTACCTGTAGCTGCTTGTACCTGTATTCGTCTCGCTTGTAACTGCGCCTGTTGTTTCTTAATTATACACCTGTACTGAACGATCACTAGCGGGTCTTTGGTCAAGCGTAGGACACTGCAAGACGAACCTCACTGAAACATTGTGTCCATCTGACCAGCTCTCCGAGTTTCACTTTCTGTATGAAGATGTGGGGTTAAGGTGATGGTGAGGCGGGTAAGGGTGATGGTGAGGGGGGTTAGGGTGATGGTGAATGGTGCTGGGATGTTGACAGATAAAGGTGCTAGGTTGGTGATGGTGAAGGGGCCTAGAGAGAGAGAGAGAGAGAGAGAGAGAGAGAGAGGAGGTATTGGAGGAGGGAGGGAGGGAGAGAGGTGGGGGGGCCTACCCATCTGCTAGACCTTTCACCTAGCTTCATGCTGGGAACGTCCGCTAGGCACTGGGCCAGCCAGCTGAGTGCCCCAGGCGAGAACAACTTTTACTAGAGGATGTCTTAGCAAGGACACTGGCCCTCCTAGCCCCTCCTAGCCTCTCCTAGCCGCCCCTCTCTCCACCACTACACCTACAATCTTATACACATATTTTTTTTCACTCGGAGTGCAAAATTACTAATCTGAAGTGAATATTTATGAGTTCATTTCCACTGGCGGCTTCGGGCCAGATTCACGTAGTTACGCAAGCACTTACGAACCTGTATATCTTTTCTCAATCTTTGGAGGCTTTGTTTACAAATATTAACAGTTAATGAGCTCCGAAACACAAGGAGTCTGTTTATAACAATAACAACAGTTGATTATGAAGTTTTCCTGCTTGTAAACTGTTTAATAAATGTAAACAAAGCCGTCAAAGATTGAGGAAAGATGTACACGTTCGTAAGTACTTGCGTAACTGCTTCGTGAATCTGGTCCCTCGTCTTGAGGACTACAGAAGGCCCATAGACTTTACCTCAGCGCGAGTACCATCTTGAACTATACCCACCATGCTAGAATTGTGCTCTCTAGGGTGGAATGTTGTTATTTGTGTTCTACGGCGATATTCGCTACAGCTTTCGCTTGTTATCTTCTAGAAACATCTAGAATTGTCACCTCGACACTTACTGCTGTTGTAGGAACTGGTTACGAACCCGTGGTAGACTTGTAGAGCTGTCACGATGTAGATATGGTTTGTGTATGGCCGTCCCTGGCTAGGTTAGTAGCCTCAATCGTGCACACACACACACACACACACACACACACACACACACACACACACACACACACACACACACACACACACACACACACACACACACACACTCACACACACACCAAGCAACAAGAGAAGCAACACCAATGACAACCTTCCCCGTAGCAATAACTGCTACCTTCACCACCCGTTATAAGCCGTTACCTCACTAATGACTAATTGCTCATTTATTATAGTATACAGAAGACTGTGATGAGGTTTCTGTGTGTGTGTGTGTGTGTGTGTGTGTGTGTGTGTGTGTGTGTGTGTGTGTGTGTGTGTGTGTGTGTGTGTGTGTGTGTGTGTGTGTGTGAGAGAGAGAGAGGACCTACACACGTGTGAGGAAGGTCACAAGACCAGGACACACCAGCAACAGGAGCCGCTCTTAAATTAAGAGTTGATGTAGCTACAAACGGGTGAATCACTCTACATTGTAACCATTCAGAAAAGCTTTACATCACGCTCTTTCACAGGTCCAAGAGCTGTGACACCTTGCAACAAGAGTCCCCAGGTGACATCTTGCAACAAGAGCCCCTCACGTGACACCTTGCAACAAGAGCCCCTCACGTGACACCTTGCAACAAGAGCCCTCACGTGACACCTTGCAACAAGAGCCCCTCACGTGACACCTTGCAACAAGAGCCCCCACGTGACACCTTGCAACAGAGTCCCCAGGTGACACCTTGCAACAAGAGCCCCTCACGTGACACCTTGCAACAAGAGCCCTCACGTGACATCTTGCAACAAGAGCCCCTCACGTGACACCTTGCAACAGAAGTCCCCAGGTGACACCTTGCAACAAGAGCCCCTCACGTGACACCTTGCAACAGAAGTCCCCAGGTGACACCTTGCAACAGAAGTCCCCAGGTGACACCTTGCAACAAGAGCCCTCACGTGACACCTTGCAACAAGAGCCCCTCACGTGACACCTTGCAACAGAAGTCCCCACGTGACACCTTGCAACAGAAGTCCCCAGGTGACACCTTGCAACAAGAGCCCCTCACGTGACACCTTGCAACAAGAGCCCTCACGTGACACCTTGCAACAAGAGCCCCCACGTGACACCTTGCAACAAGAGCCCCTCACGTGACACCTTGCAACAAGAACCCCTCACGTGACACCTTGCAACAAGAGCCCCTCACGTGACACCTTGCAACAAGAACCCCTCACGTGACACCTTGCAACAAGAGCCCCACGTAACACCTTGCAACAAGAGCCCCCACGTGACACCTTGCAACAAGATCCCCTCACGTGACACCTTGCAACAAGAGCCCCCACGTGACACCTTGCAACAAGAGCCCCTCACGTGACACCTTGCAACAAGAGCCCCTCACGTGACACCTTGCAACAAGAGCCCCTCACGTGACACCTTGCAACAAGAGCCCCTCACGTGACACCTTGCAACAAGAGCCCTCACGTGACACCATGCAACAAGAGCCCCTCACGTGACACCTTGCAACAAGAGCCCTCACGTGACACCTTGCAACAAGAGCCCCTCACGTGACACCTTGCAACAAGAGCCCCTCACGTGACACCTTGCAACAAGAGCCCCACGTGACACCTTGCAACAAGAGCCCCTCACGTGACACCTTGCAACAAGAGCCCCTCACGTGACACCTTGCAACAAGAGCCCCACGTGACACCTTGCAACAAGAGCCCCACGTGACACCTTGCAACAAGAGCCCCTCACGTGACACCTTGCAACAAGAACCCCTCACGTGACACCTTGCAACAAGAGCCCCCACGTAACACCTTGCAACAAGAGCCCCCACGTGACACCTTGCAACAAGAGCCCTCACGTGATACCTTGCAACAAGAACCCCTCACGTGACACCTTGCAACAAGAGCCCCCACGTAACACCTTGCAACAAGAGCCCCACGTGACACCTTGCAACAAGAGCCCCTCACGTGACACCTTGCAACAAGAGCCCTCACGTGACACCTTGCAACAAGAGCCCCCACGTGACACCTTGCAACAAGAGCCCCTCACGTGACACCTTGCAACAAGAGCCCCCACGTGACAGCATCCAGTTGACCACAAAAGTTTTTTTTTCATTAATACAAACAATAGAACTTGGTCATTAGACACCAGTTAAGTGCAATGTCTTCGAACAATTTCCGGAAATGGCGTTGCAGATGAGGCAGCAAAACCTGAGAAGCCGAGAAGTAATGCGACCTTCACAAACAGGAGTCGGGTGCAGATTAAGGTAACAATTTGGGTGTAGAAGTAAGTAAATGTTCATGGACGCTGCCCACCGCCTGCCTCGTCACAACAGAAGAGAAGAGGTGCATATGGAAGAGCAGAGGTAAACAACATAGCAGATGTACACAATAGAGGGGGCAGAGGTACACAATAGAGGGGCAGAGTTACACAATAGAGGGGCAGAGGTACACAATAGAGGGGTAGAGGTACACAATAGAGGGCAGAGGTACACAATAGAGGGGCAGAGGTACACAATAGAGGGGCAGAGGTACACAATAGAGGAGCAGAGGTACACAATAGAGGGGCAGATGTACACAATAGAGGGGCAGATGTACACAATAAAGGGGCAAAGGTACACAGGTGAAAACATGCAGCACCTGGAGCCAGGGGACTCCCCTGGTGTATGGGGACAAAGGTTCCAGGTGAGGAGGGAGGCGGCCTCAGGGCTCAACACCTCCCAATAATATCCCTACCAACGCCAACACGACCCGACCTCTCAACTATTAGGTCGTGTTCTTCACGTTATCAGAACCAATCTTATTAACACAACTATCAAAAGCAACGGATCACAGACATCTTCGTTTTCTATGTATCGGACTCGATAGGTTAGGTTAGGTTAGGTTAGGTTACTTGAGTTCATACGTTTCTGGTTAGTAGGATGGATTGTTTACGTAGTTGTACATGAAGAGAGCGCGCGTGTGTGAGTAGTTAAGTGTGACTGTGGACGTTGATGGCATGACACTAGAGGTCACCATCTCCCCCGTGCTGACCACGACACCCTCACCATACAACACAACAACAATAGAAGAGTGTAGTGAGGGCCACACACCACTCACTCCCCCACATTGCATAACCAGGCGGCACCATGACGTCCATCCATTATGTAAACACACCGTAACGAGGGTTCCCACGGGAAAGGAAAGTATCCAGACGGAAGAGAGGCTCCCAGTGGAGGATGGTGGCAGCTGAGTACCTGCTCTATGGTACGAAGAGCTGTCTATGGGGACAGGAGGGGACGAAGGGTCCTGCATGTGGTGCTGGGACACTGGTGGAGAGTCCCGGATGTACGCGCTGGGGGCTCACGTCATCGCTCTGGACGCTTATCGCAAGACGCCGCGTCGTGTCTCTCTGTCTTACCTGAAGGGAAAACAGTCAGAAACCGGGCCGCGGCAACGTTGATCCTCGGAATCAAAGCAAGTAACCACAAGGTAGGTGCTTTCGCAGATCCCTGAATTCTCGAACTATAATTCCAGCGCCTTCCTTATTCAGTGTCTTTGTTAGTGTCTGTGCCCAGGCACATGCAGCAGTACTTGAGGCGTCGTACAGGATAATTACGTACGTCAGACATATAGTAACTACAAGCAGCGCCTGGCGGCCGGAGCCTCCTTGGCATGCAGGAAAGATGGAGTCTGGCGAAGGCCACACATCGCCAAGCTCTCTAACAACCTGTAATCCGCTGGCATTTAAACCGTTCATTATTTCTGACCCTGGACAAATCCCTGTATGTAAAAGACAATGGGATCACGTGATTGTGCCTGTTATGTGATGCTGTTTTGTTTTATATGTGACAAATAATAAATATGCTGCTAGAGAAATATATTTATTTGATTCATGAAACTAATCGAGGAATTTTTTCATGTTATCCTCGACAGCGGTGTACGATGACGTCAAGAATTCGTCGACGACAGATCCTGGACAGTTAGCTCGAGACGGTCGTTAAGATGGAGATGCGTTGGTCGTGTCATCAGCTTCGGCAAGTCATTTGATGAGCAGTTTACCAGAGCTAAGCGAGGTCACCGATTAATGTGAGAGTGTCATCAGCACAGCGGGAGTCCTGAGTGTGTTGTGTGCGCTGGTGAGACCAGGAGCCAGATTCACGAAGAAGTTACGCAAACACTTACGAACCTGTACATCTTTTCTCAATCTTTGGCGACTTTGTTTACATTTATTAAACAGTTTACAAGCATGAAAAATTCCCAATCAACTGTCGTTATTGTTATAAACAGCCTTCTGGTGCTTCGGAGCTCATTAACTGTTTAATAAGTGTAAACAAAGCCGCCAAAGATGGAGAAAAGATGTACAGGTCCGTAAGTACTTGCGTAACTGCTTCGTGAATCTGGCCCCAGGTACCTGGAGGGGTGCTCAGATATAAAACAGGAATATAGACTAGTTATAAAACATACAGAAAGTATGACTGATATAGCCATGTATTAACAGCTATGGGCCTGATGTGGCCAGGTAGTAACATATAGACCTGGAAACCTGAACATCTACAGCATAAATAATAAAAGAACATCAGCAAAACAGAATTGAAAATGTTCCTGAACGAACTGTGCAGACTGCCAGTTTATGAGGCGCATTTACTGTTTTCCGTTTGTTGAACATGAAGCTGTAAAGATGTGAATATGTCACTAATTTGGGCTGGACCAGACTAGGAAGCCACACAGTCCGCGCCGAAGAGCATTCATAGCACGACAATAAGTGCTGGAATAACCTCCAGCGAGAGATGTATACAACTTAATACATCTTGTGTCAAGTATGACCGATATACATGGCGTCCTGAAATGTAAACATAATTATTAACACTAGAAACTTATTAAGAACTATATTGGTATATTTGCAAGATTTATGCGTTTATGGCGTCGAGTCGTACGTCGGAGTAGACGGACTAGGATACAGTTGAGATTTGACGAGGATAGAAAGTAATGAAAACATGAGACATGATGAAGAGAGGGCAGGGAGATGATGCTTGGTGATGGTGATGACTGTCAAGAAGAGGGAAGACTGTAGATGGTTAGTTCTAAGTGTGCAGGGCCATCCAAGTAACGAGAGGGAGGAGGCACAGAGGTACCTTTGGACGACCAAGTGGATGGAGACATATAAGAATGTTCAACTGTCTTGATATTTCATTCTTGTGAAAAGTGAGACTACTGGGCTCCACTTACTGTATCCGTCTGTCTACGAGTCCGTCTGGCCAGACAGACGGACTCGTATGGTTGATGCCAGGTGTTTCCTCTCCAAGAGTTGAGATTAAAGAGGAAGTGTAGAAAATCACGGGTGTGGTGCGGACCCTGGGGAACACCATTACTTAAGTGTGACTTGGTAATTATTGGGCGGTGATGGTGATGTGTGTGTGTGTGTTTACCACCCCGCCCTGTATGGTGCGGTGGTGCTGCCAAGTGTCGCAGTATGTACTAACGCAAACTGCGGCCCACTCACCACACAAACTGCGGCCCACTCACCACACAAACTGCGGCCTACTCACCACACAAACTGCGGCCCACTCACCACACAAACTGCGGCCCACTCACCACACAAACTGCGGCCTACTCACCACACAAACTGCGGCCCACTCACCACACAAACTGCGGCCCACTCACCACACAAACTGCGGCTCACCCACCATACAAACTGCGGCCCACTCACCATACAAACTGCGGCCCACTCACCACACAAACTGCGGCCCACTCACCACACAAACTGCGGCCCACCCACCATGCAAACTGCGGCCCACTCACCTTACAAACTGCGGCCCACTCACCACGCAAACTGCGGCCCACTCACCACGAGAAAGAAACTTATCAGCAATGAATCCTTCACAAACTTTCCATCACCTCGTAAAAGAATGTATTGCCGTATGATGTACAAAAGTATGTGGTATGATGCTTTAAAGTGTTTAAAACTCCGCAGCGGCGACAGTTACAAACTGACTTTTCCCGGTCTTAAACTATCTACTGTATATCTATAATTAACTGTAAATGAAGTATGATTTGCCTTGTAAATATGAACGGCTTCTGGTCATGCGTATTACTATGTACTTGTGTGGGTATAGAAACAAATATCAAGCTGTAGCCTCAAATATTAATATCGTGTAATTAGTTTTAAAAATATATATATGATGGGTTTTATGACAAAGTCGCACATAAAGGTATGTGTAAAAAGGTATCTCGGGAACTTTGTGTTCTAACTTACGACCGACCAACAATCCTGAGATTGTTGGTTGGTCTGTTGACCTCAAATGCGGACTGTGGCATCGTGACCTTGCGGATATCCAGATGCAGCCAGGTACAGCCGGGTACAACCAGGTACAGCCGGGTACAGCCGGACGATAGACCTAGACGCCCAGGAATTCTAGTTAGATGGCTAAAAGTACATACAAAATGCGTTCCAGACAGAATGTTGGATTTCAAGATAGAGCTAGTATTTACTAAGCCTAAAGCCACTAATACGCACAGCGTTTCGGTCAATTAGGAGGTAGAATGTGGTGCTGGAGCCCTGGGTATAGCAGGCTGAAGTTGAGGAGATAGAAGTGAGATTGAGGGGAGGAGAAGGTAGGTAGGAGTGAGGTTTAGTGGAGGTAAGGTGGGTAGGAGTGAAGTTGAGGGAGGAGTGACGGTGGTGGGGGGAGATCACTCTCGCTAGCGGGGGACCCCCACTCACCAGGAGCGTCGCCCTGCTAGTCCTCACCCAACACTCGCGCCGTGTGGACGTGTTCCTCTACCATTCTTAGACTCGCCAAGTGAGACACCCTCTGCAGTGCCTTCGTCATGAGGATCCTGGCAGGACTACTGGTGTGCACCGCCCTGGCGGTGGCCATCCCTGAGCCTCAGGGCCTCTTCCGAGTACGTGTTGCAAGTACGACACTGTGCCAGTCTTGGGACAAGCGGGATGACCTCACCTGGATCAAGGAGATAGCCATAAAAATACTTCGAATTCCTCTCAAAATACTTACCAGCCATTCATTACTTTCTGTAACTAATTAAGAGTCAAACAGGGCACATGTAGATCTCCACGAACCAGCTGAGGCGTCTTGCACGACCCCCCATCTGGCCAATCTTAACTCCACTAACCTCGCACGATGCATGCAACAAGACCTACTAACACAGTGCCACAGTGAAGAGTGTATCAATGGTATATATAATGTGCTCTACGTATCTTATCCCATTAATCCAACGCCTAGAAAAGACATCATGCATGGACTGAATGTCTGGTGTTTGTGTAGTTTTATGTCCGTTGTTCCTGATCGTTGTTAATGTATACTAGGAGGCAGAGGTCTCCAGGGAAGGTGGTCAATCATCAACAGGCCACCAGGAAGCGTCTACGGTAGCCTGGCTTCAGGAACCTAGTTACTGTCGTAATTGTGAGCATCTGCCTGCTACTAGGCTCCAGGGGTAGCCTAGCGCATTGGCCTCAGGCTCCCAGGGTAGCCAAGTGGCTTCAGGCTCCCAGGGTAGCCAAGTGGCTTCAGGCTCCCAGGGTAACCAAGTGGCCTCAGGCTCCCAGGGTAGCCAAGTGGCTTCAGGCTCCCAGGGTAGCCAAGTGGCTTCAGGCTCCCAGGGTAACCAAGTGGCCTCAGGCTCCCAGGGTAGCCAAGTGGCCTCAGGCTCCCAGGGTAACCAAGTGGCTTCAGGCTCCCAGGGTAACCAAGTGGCTTCAGGCTCCCAGGGTAACGAAGTGGCTTCAGGCTCCCAGGGTAGCCAAGTGGCTTCAGGCTCCCAGGGTAACCAAGTGGCTTCAGGCTCCCAGGGTAGCCAAGTGGCTTCAGGCTCCCAGGGTAACCAAGTGGCCTCAGACTCCCAGGGTAACCAAGTGGCCTCAGACTCCCAGGGTAACCAAGTGGCCTCAGGCTCCCAGGGTAGCCAAGTGGCCTCAGGCTCCCAGGGTAACCAAGTGGCTTCAGGCTCCCAAGGTAACCAAGTGGCCTCAGGCTCCCAGGGTAACCAAGTGGCCTCAGGCTCCCAGGGTAACCAAGTGGCCTCAGGCTCCCAGGGTAACCAAGTGGCCTCAGGCTCCCAGGGTAACCAAGTGGCCTTAGACTCCCAGGGTAACCAAGTGGCCTCAGGCTCCTAGGGTAACCAAGTGGCCTCAGGCTCCCAGGGTAACCAAGTGGCCTCAGGCTCCCAGGGTAACCAAGTAGCCTCAGGCTCCCAGGGTAACCAAGTGGCCTCAGGCTCCCAGGGTAACCAAGTAGCCTCAGGCTCCCAGGGTAACCAAGTAGCCTCAGGCTCCCAGGGTAACCAAGTAGCCTCAGGCTCCCAGGGTAACCAAGTGGCCTCAGACTCCCAGGGTAACCAAGTGGCCTCAGGCTCCCAGGGTAACCAAGTGGCCTCAGACTCCCAGGGTAACCAAGTGGCCTCAGGCTCCCAGGGTAACCAAGTGGCCTCAGACTCCCAGGGTAACCGAGGACATTGAGTTGTCAATGGTGATGGTCCTGGTGGTGGTGTGTGGATAAGCAGTGACCCATGCAGCACCTGTCACCACTATCACCAGGATCACCAATTTGGACCATCATCCATCACTCTCCCCGGTGCTGGGGGGGAGGAGGTGGCGGGGGGGGGGGTGTTACAAGCTGCCCCATCATCGCTGGTGAATATAAACAGGAACCACTATGACTGAATGGAAATATTCGCCCACAAATAAGAAGATTTTCAAAAGATTTCCTCCCCCCATTCATTTTCGGGAATTTCGTCACCATTCTCCATTTCACAGTTGTCAATTGACATAGAAGTTGCAAAAATGCAAGTCTGGCACCAACGTTTCTGAAAGATTCTGTGGCACAAAACTCATTTAGTGAGCTACAGCCAAGTTTAGACAGGTGGCCGCTGCGTATTCCCACGGCATTGCAGGAAGAAAGTTTTGGCCGGATGGATTGGCTTAAATGTTTTATTTTTTGGTACAAACCTCTGGGAAATATGTGATGGTGAGGCCGCGTTCGTCAAGAGAACAAGCAAAACACACAGACTCTATGATAGTGTTGAAGCTTGGCAAGGCTCACGTGGACGGCTTGAAGTACTAGGGGGGGGGGGGGGGAGTAGCCCATGCACACGAGAGAGGTACTAGGCTACGAGCATGAGGTAGTGTGCTAGGCTACTAGCATGAGGTAGTATGCTAGGCTACGAGCATGAGGTAGTATGCTAGGCTACGAGCATGAGGTAGTGTGCTAGGCTACGAGCATGAGGTAGTCTGCTAGGCTACGAGCATGAGGTAGTATGCTAGGCTACGAGCATGAGGTAGTGTGCTAGGCTACTAGCATGAGGTAGTGTGCTAGGCTACTAGCATGAGGTAGTGTGCTAGGCTACGAGCATGAGGTAGTATGCTAGGCTACGAGCATGAGGTAGTGTGCTAGGCTACGAGCATGAGGTAGTGTGCTAGGCTACGAGCATGAGGTAGTATGCTAGGCTACGAGCATGAGGTAGTCTGCTAGGCTACGAGCATGAGGTAGTCTGCTAGGCTACGAGCATGAGGTAGTGTGCTAGGCTACGAACATAAGGTAGTCTGCTAGGCTACGAACATGAGGTAGTCTGCTAGGCTACGAGCATGAGGTAGTGTGCTAGGCTACGAACATAAGGTAGTCTGCTAGGCTACGAGCCTAACTTCACCCAAACAGTCCGACTATGCAGCCGCAATGTTCGGTCCTAAAGCCTCTCTCAGACCTTTTATCACTAATAATCATTAATAAAAAGACGAAAGTTATATATAAATACAATTATGTTTAAACTTTTAAAATTGCACATGACATTTATCGACAACTTTCCATATTCCGCTCACGTAGCGTTAGAATATTAGTTATTTGCTTTGTATAAATTTGAATACTGGAAAGCGAATTATATAGGAGTGTGAAAGCTTTCTCGGGCTTGCCACTGCTCACTTTTTCAGTAACTTTTGATATTTCGTGTGATTGCTTTTACACGTTGTGACCTCCTGCCCCGCCTCCCACAGGTTCTCAGGGAGAAAGGTCTTCTTGCCACGCCAAGTGTCTTGACCGATTCTTCTGTTGTCTCCAGGAGTTTCTGTTATCTAACGGCTGTCTCGGCTGTTGTTGATGTGTTTGCGGGTTTTATATATTTCGTAAACAAATTTGTTTATGTGTATTGACAATGGGATGTTAATACGGTGAGGGGAATAATCTTATTTTGTCAGAGGGGGGGGGGGAATTAGAAATGCGAAGTGGTACGTGGGGTGAGTCGAAGCCGCAGTCAGTGTCGAGTGAACAAGTTGCACGCGAGAGAATGGTGTTGCCGGCAAGTGATCAAAAAGTTACATAGTGTGTGCCGTACCCTGGGTGAATGGTCGCTATATACATTACATCTTCACTGTACTTTCATTAATACGTGTTTACCTCTGTACAACCGTCAGTTGTAGTATATACGTGCCTGACGCTGTTTTTGGTAAAGAATATACCATCCTGTGTCTTGAACGCTGCAACCTCTGACAACTGTTCCTAACGGGTTCGTTTTGGAATGGATTAGACTCTTAACTCTCGTTTCCTTCACATGTGTGTCGGATTCCCCAGTTCTGGGGAAACTGCTCATTAAGGGGCATTGATTATTGAATTAATATATATATATATATATATATATATGTATATATATAATATATATATATATATATTATATATATATATATATAATATATATATATATATATATATATATATATATATATATATAGGGGGTACCACCTCTGGTGCAATTATAGGGACCCACAGCCTCAGAGAAGGGAACACAGAGCATTCAGGAAAAAATTGCCATTTAACTTGAATACGTAAGAGTGTTCGCTTCTCCAACCACCCCCCTTTTTT
>WNGS01157706.1:20167-36268 GCA_020271785.1 Procambarus virginalis
TGGCCACCATGACAGCCACCACAGCCTGGACACCATGACAGCCACCACAGCCTGGCCACCATGACAACACCACAGCCTGGCACCATGACAACCACCACAGCCTGCCACCATGACAACCAACACAGCCTGGCACCATGACAACCACCACAGCCTGGCCACCATGACAACCACCACAGCCTGGCCCACCATGACAACCACCACAGCCTGGCCACCATGACAACCACCACAGCCTGGCCACCATGACAACCACCACAGCCTGGCCACCATGACAACCGCCACAGCCTGGCCACCATGACAACCTAACCTAACCTTCCTGTCATGTTCACTGTAGCCCCCCCCTCCACCCCACCTCCTGTCATGTTCACTGTAGCCCCCCTCCACCCTACCTTCCCTGTCATGTTCACTGTAGCCCCCCCCCTCCACCCTACCTTCCTGTCATGTTCACTGTAGCCCCCCCCCCTCCACCCTACCTTCCTGTCATGTTCACTGTAGCCCCCCCTCCACCCTACCTTCCTGTCATGTTCACTGTAGCCCCCCTCCACCCTACCTTCCTGTCATGTTCACTGTAGCCCCCCCCTCCACCCTACCTTCCTGTCATGTTCACTGTAGCCCCCCCCTCCACCCTACCTTCCTGTCATGTTCACTGTAGCCCCCCCCCTCCACCCTACCTTCCTGTCATGTTCACTGTAGCCCCCCCCCTCCACCCTACCTTCCTGTCATGTTCACTGTAGCCCCCTCCTCCACCCTACCTTCCTATCATGTTCACTGTAGCCCCCCTCCACCCTACCTTCTATCATGTTCACTGTAGCACCCCCCTCCACCCTACCTTCCTATCATGTTCACTGCAGCCCCCCCCCCCTCCACCCTACCTTCCTATCATGTTCACTGCAGCCCCCCCCCTCCACCCTACCTTCCTATCATGTTCACTGCAGCCCCCCCCCCTCCACCCTACCTTCCTGTCATGTTCACTGTCAGGTGATAAGAACACCAATCTAACAAAACATGTACATTTGGTGGCCAGGCTGTAGTGGCTGTCATGGTGGCCAGGCTGTGGTGGCTGTCATGGTGGCCAGGCTGTGGTGGTTGTCATGGTGGCCTTTCTGTGGTGGTTGTCATGGTGGCCAGGCTGTGGTGGTTGTCATGGTGGCCAGGCTGTGGTGGTTGTCATGGTGGCCAGGCTGTGGTGGTTGTCATGGTGGCCAGGCTGTGGTGGCTGTCATGGTGGCCAGGCTGTGGTAGTTGTCATGGTAACCAGGCTGTGGTGGCTGTCATGGTGGCCAGGCTGTGGTGGTTGTCATGGTGGCCAGGCTGTGGTGGTTGTCATGGTGGCCAGGCTGTGGTGGTTGTCATGGTAGCCAGGCTGTGGTGGTTGTCATGGTAGCCAGGCTGTGGTGGTTGTCATGGTAGCCAGGCTGTGGTGGTTGTCATGGTAGCCAGGCTGTGGTTGCACAAGGGGGGGGGGGGGAGTAAAGCCTTGGCAAAAAATTATTGGCCAGTTGCACTAACATCACACATAATAAAAGTGTTTGAAAGAGTGATTAGGAATCAAATTTCTAGTTTTATGGAAAACAATAAATTGCACAATCCAGGACAACATGGATTTAGAGCGGGAAGATCCTGTCTGTCACAGTTACTCAACCACTATGACAAAATCACAGAAGCTCTAGAAGAAAAGCAATATGCAGATGTTGTATACACAGACTTTGCAAAGGCGTTCGACAAATGTGACCATGGGGTGATAGCTCACAAAATGAGGTCAATGGGAATAACTGGAAAAGTAGGACGCTGAATACTCAATTTCCTGTCGAACAGAACACAAAGAGTAACAGTCAATCAGATAAAATCGAGTCCAAGCGATGTTAAAAGCTCTGTACCTCAAGGTACAGTCTTTGCACCGCTGCTGTTCCTTATTCTCATATCTGATATAGACAAAAATACACGTCACAGCTTCGTGTCGTCCTTTGCAGATGACACAAAAATCAGCATGAAAATTACCTCTGCTGAAGACATTGAAAAACTACAAGCAGATGTCAACAAAGTTTTCGATTGGGCAGCAGAAAATAACATGATGTTTAACAGTGATAAATTTCAGGAACTCAGGCAAGGCAGAAATGAGGATCTGAAACATAATACAGGGTACAAAACACAATCGAATCTTCCCATAGTAGAAAAACATCATGTCAAGGATTTGGGAATAATGATGTCCGACGATCTAACGTTTAAGGAGCATAGCCAAGCAAATATTGCGTCAGTCAGAAAAATGATCGGATGGATTACGAGAACTTTCAAATCCAGGGATCCCATCACAATGGGTGTACTCCTCAAGTCACTTGTGTTGTCCCGTCTCGAGTACTGCTAAGTACTCACTTCCCCCTTTAGAGTAGGAGAGATTGCTGAAATAGAGGGAATACAGAGAACATATACGGCACGCATAGACGAGATAAAACACCTAAATTATTGGGATCGTCTCAAAGCTCTCCAAATGTACTCACTAGAAAGGAGACGAGAGAGATACCAAATAATATACACATGGAAAATACTGGAGGGCCAGGTCCCAAATCTGCACAGTAAAATAACAACGTACTGGAGTGAACGATATGGAAGAAAATGCAAGACTGAACCAGTGAAGAGCAGAGGTGCCATAGGCACAATCAGAGAGCACTGTATAAACATCAGAGGTCCGCGGTTGTTCAACGTCCTCCCAGCGACTATAAGAAATATTGCCGGAACAACCGTGGACATCTTCAAGAGAAAACTGGACTGTTTTCTAAGAGAAGTTCCGGACCAGCCGGACTGTGATGGGTATGTGGCCCTGCGGCCCGCTCCAAGCAACAGCCTGGTGGACCAGCTCTCACAAGTCGAGTCTGGCCTCGGGCCGGGCTTGGGGAGTAGAAGAACTCATAGAACCCCATCAACCAGGTGACATCTTGTCTCCGAACTAAGAAGGTTCCGTGGGGTGGGGGGTGGGAATGCTTGCTGGGGGTGTGGGGGAGCCGTGGGGGGGGGGGGGGAGTGCTTGCTGGGGGGTGTGGGGGTGCTGGGGAAGACGTTGTGTGGGCAGGGGTCGTGGGGTTGTCTGAGAGGGCACAACATAGAGGTGACAGTGTCACACCCTGACAGGTGACCACCACGCGCCACTGTACGAGTAATGGACAACACTGCCAGCCGTCAAGGCGGTAATTATATGTACAAAGAAGCCTTGGCCATCCTTGACTGTCAAGAGGGTAGAGGTTGTTTATCAGGGCGGTCGTCGTGTTAACACTGGGGCGTTACTACTCTAGTTAACTCTTACAACCCAACAAATTAGCCCAACACGTAACTAACAAGTAGCCCGGGGTGTTGCTCCCTGCTCCTGTCCCCGCAACACTACCGCCACACTTCTGTGGTGTTTGGTTAGTANCACTTGTTTTGGAATATAGGACAGGGAACCTACGCCTAATGGTCTCTCTCTGAGTGTGAGAGTGTGATGGCAGAAACAAAAATGGGCAGAATTTCTTCACCCTGATTCTCCTGATACCTAGCAGTAAATGGGTACCTGGGAATTAGACAGATGTTACGGGCTGCTTCCTGAGGGTGTGGGCAAATTTTTTTAGTTAGTAGTTAATAACGATGACTGACAGTTGAGAGGCGGGACCAAAGAGCCAAGCTCAACCCTGCAACCACAACTAGGTGAGTACACACACACACACACACACACCACACACACACAACACACACCACACACACACACACACACACACACACACACACACACACACACACATTCTCAGTCTCATTCCTCTTAATGTTTACTGGTGATGCAAATATTATGAGAACGATTAAGACGGGAAAAAGTTTCCAAGATGACCTTGACAGACTGAAGAAATGGTCCAACAAATGGCTATTAGAGTTTAACTCGAGCAAGTGCAAAGTGATGAAGATAGGCGTAGGGAGCAGGAGGCCAAACACAAGGTACCAGCTGGGAGAGGAAGGCCTTCAGGAGTATAATTAATCGTCGACAGTAACCTGTTGAGGCTAGAACGGAGGAGAGAGAGTGAGGGGAGACATGAGTGAAACATAAAATATTTAGAAGGGATTGACAAAGTGAAGAGAGAGATGTTCACAATGACTTCCAATAATGAACACGAGGGCACGGATGAGAGCTTGAGATTCAGACGAGTCGGCGATGTTAGAAAGTTTTCTTTAAGAGTAAAAGTATTGGGGGAAATGCAATGAAATAAAGAAGCAGGGTGTAGAAGCCAACGCCATTCATAACTTCAAAAGTTAGAAGCCAACTTTTTAAGTAGACATGATAAACAAATAGGTCAGGAGTCATTGCATTAGACAACCGGCGGGTAGAAGAGTGGGGTCCAAGAGCTAGAGCGTGACCCTGCAGGCACAAACAGGCGAGTATATAAGTGGGTCAATGGGAAGTGAGTGAGTGAGTAGGTGGTGAGCTTGGCTGGGTGTTGGGAAGACTGGCGGTACTCTTCAGCAAGGTGAGGGTATTGATAGAGCATCCTCCAGGGCCTCCCCCAGGGACCTCGCCCTCCAGCACCTCCCCCCAGGTGGCTGGACCCTCCAGCACCTCCCCCAGGTGGCTGGACCCTCCAGCACCTCCCCCAGGTGACTGGACCCTCCAGCACCTCCCCCCAGGTGGCTGGACCCTCCAGCACCTCCCCCCAGGTGGCTGGACCCTCCAGCACCTCCCCCCAGGTGGCTGGACCCTCCAGCACCTCCCCCCAGGTGGCTGGACCCTCCAGCACCTCCCCCCAGGTGGCTGGACCCTCCAGCACCTCCCCCCAGGTGGCTGGACCCTCCAGCACCTCCCCCCAGGTGGCTGGACCCTCCAGCACCTCCCCCCAGGTGGCTGGACCCTCCAGCACCTCCCCCCAGGTGGCTGGACCCTCCAGCACCTCCCCCCAGGTGGCTGGACCCTCCAGCACCTCCCCCCAGGTGGCTGGACCCTCCAGCACCTCCCCCCAGGTGGCTGGACCCTCCAGCACCTCCCCCCAGGTGGCTGGACCCTCCAGCACCTCCCCCAGGTGGCTGGACCCTCCAGCACCTCCCCCAGGTGGCTGGACCCTCCAGCACCTCCCCCCAGGTGGCTGGACCCTCCAGCACCTCCCCCCAGGTGGCTGGACCCTCCAGCACCTCCCCCAGGTGGCTGGACCCTCCAGCACCTCCCCCCAGGTGGCTGGACCCTCCAGCACCTCCCCCCAGGTGGCTGGACCCTCCAGCACCTCCCCCCAGGTGGCTGGACCCTCCAGCACCTCCCCCCAGGTGGCTGGACCCTCCAGCACCTCCCCCCAGGTGGCTGGACCCTCCAGCACCTCCCCCCAGGTGGCTGGACCCTCCAGCACCTCCCCCCAGGTGGCTGGACCCTCCAGCACCTCCCCCCAGGTGGCTGGACCCTCCAGCACCTCCCCCCAGGTGGCTGGACCCTCCAGCACCTCCCCCCAGGTGGCTGGACCCTCCAGCACCTCCCCCCAGGTGGCTGGACCCTCCAGCACCTCCCCCCAGGTGGCTGAGGACTTACCCCCAGGTGGCTGGACCCTCCAGGCCCCTGGGGGACGGGTGGTGGCCCACCATAACAGTAGGGGTGGGTGTGGGAAGGTTAGGGGAGACAAAGGGAGGCGGGATGTGTATACCTACATTTTGGGGGGAGTAAAGAGGAAGGAGAGGCCTAGGTGAAGAGAACTGTACAAGTGGGAAATACAGTGAGAGGTATGAAAGCAGGCGGGCTGTCCGCCTTGCTGACACCATGTGTGGGTGTTGGCAGCTAAGCTAAGCTGGCTCCCTCTTGTCAGGGAGCTGTGAGTGTGTGAGAGGTTCTTCACATGTGTTTCACCATATATGGATGTCTATAGATGAATACTGAGTAGCATTCATATATACACACTCCGATGCTTCCACACATGTTGTTCTGTTTAAGGCTCTTTATTTTATTATTATTATTATTATTTATTTATACATATACATACATACATACATACATATACACACACACACACACACACACACACACACATATATATATATATATATATATATAAGTACCTAGTAGCTAGAACGCACTTCTTAGCCTACTATGCAAGGCCCGATTTGCCTAATAAGCCAAGTTTTCATGAATTGTTTTTCCGACTACCTAACCTAACTTTTTCGGCTACCTCACCTAACCTAACTTTTACGGCTACCTCACTTAACCTAACCTATAAAGATAGGTTAGGTTAGGTAGGGTTGGTTAGGTTCGGTCAAAAATGACCTCATACATAATGAAATGGGTAGCTTTATCATTTCATAAAAAAATTAGAGAAAATATATTAATTCTGGAAAACTTGGCTTATTAGGCAAATCGGGCCTTGCATAGTAGGCCGAGTACGACGTTCTGGCTACTAGGTACAACATATATATATATATATATATATATATATATATATATATATATATATATATATATATATATATATATATATATATATATACCTATATTCATTTGCATATACACAACTATACACTCATACACATTCATACACACACACACACACATACTCAAATTTTCCAATTATTGGGGAAGGATTTCTGGTCAGTATTTCATCTGGGAATTATGTACTGTGGGGCGGGGTTTTCATCTGGTAAATCGAGGCTCTTGGGCCACCAGCTGTGGGAGTGGGGCGTCGGGCCACCAGCTGTGGGAGTGGGGCGTCGGGCCACCAGCTGTGGGAGTGGGGCGTCGGGCCACCAGCTGTGGGAGTGGGGCGTCGGGCCACCAGCTGTGGGAGTGGGGCGTCGGGCCACCAGCTGTGGGAGTGGGGCGTCGGGCCACCAGCTGTGGGAGTGGGGCGTCGGGCCACCAGCTGTGGGAGTGGGGCGTCGGGCCACCAGCTGTGGGAGTGGGGCGTCGGGCCACCAGCTGTGGGAGTGGGGCGTCGGGCCACCAGCTGTGGGAGTGGGGCGTCGGGCCACCAGCTGTGGGAGTGGGGCGTCGGGCCACCAGCTGTGGGAGTGGGGCGTCGGGCCACCAGCTGTGGGTGTGGGCGTCTCATCTTGGAGCAATCTTTCTAACATTTCGATGTTGTTCCACACCCTGATGGCTTGGTGCTGCAGTCTGATGTTTAGTGGCTGTATGTTCAGGAGTTCATGGAGCTCCTGGATTGTCTGATCATGTGGTGGACGGTGTTTTGCTGCTCTCCTGAGCGCCTTATTTTGTACTGCTTGCAGTTTCTGCATGTTAGTTTTCTTTATGGTGTGTAGTGGTACTGGGGGATACTCTAGATGCGGCCGAACTACAGCCTTATATAGGTGGATCTGAATGTTAGTACTGAGGCTTCGAAATCTTCTCAGTTTTCCTAATGCTGCTTTGGCTTTGTTTAGTCGGTCCCTTACATGAATTTGTATCCCTGTTCTCTGCGGTTCCTAAACCCACTACCCTGGGGGAGGAGTTGTGAGCCCCGCCACCACGGGGGGTGAGGGATGGGGGGGGGCCAACACTGCCTCTGGCCACCCCCACAAATGCGCTTCCCTCGGCTCCTGCTAAACACCCCCCCCCCCTTCCCTTCAACACTTTCTACTCCAGTTAATCTTTACACTTGGCAAGTGTCACCGTATGGGGAAACTTTGTATATAAAATGGCGGGATGCATGGCCGTCCGCACCCTTTGTATCAGAGTACTTGGTGTCCCCGACGGCCGCCACCCTCGCGCGTCACTCGCCGCTACAAGGTTGTGTGTTATGCATAACCTTGTGTTATAACCCGTGTGTTGTGTGTTGACGCCCACACATTGTGTCAGCAAGGCGCACAGTCCGCCTCGAAATTTCCCATTTCTAACTTCCCTTCACCTTTGATTGCTGCCGTCGGAGGAGGCTAGTTTATTGTGCACCCCATACTCATCCTGTGAGCCGTAGCGCAAAAAGCATTACAGAGGGTACAAAAGATCTTTGTCAGACCTCATGTTAGATTATTACATAAACAATTTAATCTATCCTTCACACCTTAAAGTTACATGTAAGCTAGTTACAGAGAATGTTCTATTTCAAGAGCTATATATTTACAGTAAGTCATTATACATTAATGGTAGGTCCTATCGCTAATACATAATAGTTTGACCAATGGAGATTACAGAGTCATAGGAGAACTCCTGTTTATTATTAGTCTTCACAACACACTACTTGCTTCCCAATCTCATATGTCGTTTATCTACTGGAAGCGAAATATGGATACAGTGCAAGGATTTCAGGTATTTTTCCCTTGGTAATAAGATAGGTTGCCATATCATATAGAGTGAGCTTAGATTTATCTCTAAAAGGCTCAATTTTACTACAATCCAAGATATAGTGTTCGAGTGTATGTCCCTGTCTTTGTCCACACACTTTACACTTCATCTGGATCCTTATACGAGCTGTGACAACATCTGTTAGTCTACTGACTTTGTTACTTGCCCCATACACATGTTTTACTTCACACATTTCATTGTGATGAACAATGGACCTGCTTATTCCAGTTTGCACAGTTCTACTTTCTTCAAATTCATCCAGGAGTTCTCGTCTAATGACACTTTTAAGGGACCTATTTGATACTCAAGATTCCGTTCAATACTGTCTTTATTTACTGCAGCCTTAGCAAGGGCGTCAACTTTATCATGTTCCTACATGCCAATGTGAGAAGGAATCCGCAACATTTGTATATTTACCCTCTTGCTAAGTATTCTTATATATCTACGTCTAGCTTCCAAGACAAGCACGTTATTACTTGATTGCAAACTGTTTATTGCTAGTAGTGAGGAAAGGAAGACGGAAATAATTCAGCTGTCTACTTCATTGTTGTCAATAATTTCGAGTGCTACCAGTATTGCTACCAACTCAGCTTGTATTGTGGATACCCAGTTACTAATTTGTATATTACTTTGAATTGTGCTGCCATCGGGCTGATGAGCAATAAGAGCACTTCCTGCCCTCCCTATAGCTGTATTGAGTGATCCGTCAGTGTATATGGTCTGTGCTATGTTGTTTTCAGCTTGTATATTGTGAATGTATTCTATGGTGCTTAATTTAGCAGCAAGCTGAGCATGAGGGTTGTTTGTGATTAGTTTCTTGGTGGGGTATGCAGGGGTCAGGATGTCGAAAGGTATTTTCTGTCAGGGTGGAAGGAAGTGCTGTACTCTTTCATCTGTATATATATCGTGCAGTCCCATTGTTTTAATGAGTGGCTGTTCTTTGAATCCATTTAGACTCGCTGGTTCCATTTTGTATGTGTTCTAACAGTTCAACTGACACAATGTTGTTTTTGTTATCACGCAGAAGCTTTTGTCCCGTCATAAGATTAATTTCAAATATTCTCTCTAATGCTAAGTATATTTACTTTAATCACCTGTGCCTCTTCATCCTCATTTCCCCCCCCCCCCACCCGCCAAAATGCGTTATTTGGCGAGTTAGGCCTGTTGGTCCTGGTCTCCAGATGGTCTCCGTTGTCCTGTTGGGTTAACGGGCTGTGACCGTTCTTGCCCACCTCCTCCTTACCCTTTATTACCCCTTTTTCTTGGGGTGAGGGTAAAGATAGAGAGGCATAGGTAAAGAGAAGTTTAGAAATGGGAAATACAATGTTATGAAAGCCCCCCCTCCCGTCTGCCCATACTGCCCTCCCCCTGCCCCCCCCTGGTGCATGCCCCCTACCCTCCCCTGGTGCATGCCCCCTACCCTCCCCTGGTGCATGCCCCCCCTGCCCCTCTGGTCAACATAAGGGGCGAGCCTGGCCGTCAGGGAGTGTCGTGGGGAGCCTTAGAGCGCGACAGTGTCACCCCGGCTCACCCAACCTTCACCACAACTCTTGCCCAAGTTCACATGTGTTCCCCTTCTATCGTTGATATTTGATTGGTTTAGTTTATTTTGTTAAAGCCGCCACCTTTATGTAATAGGTGAGGACGGGACGCCGCCAGTGTCAGCACCGTCGACGGCCTGGCCGACGACCGGGCCGCGGGGTCGCTAAGCCCCGAAATTACCTCAAGGTAACCGTATGGTGAGATGATCCAGTTAGCTATGTGTACTCACCTATTTGTACCTGCGGGATTGAGCACTGACTCTTGGATGCCGCCTGTCTAACCTTCGGTTGTTTACAACAATGACTTGTCCATTTCCCTATCATATCTAGTTTTAAAATTATTAATAGAGTTTGCTTCCACAACCTGCTCCTTAAGTGTATTCCATTTTTCCAGTACTCTCACGCTAAGAAAATATTTCCTAACATTTCTGTGACTCATCAGAGTTCTCATCTCATCTGTGTGTACTCACCTAGTTGTGCTTGCGGGGGTTGAGCTTTGGCTCTTTGGTCCCGCCTCTCATCCGTCAATCAAATGAGGTACAGATTCTGAGCCTACTGGGCTCTATCATATCTACACTTGAAACTGTGTATGGAGTCAGCCTCCATCACATCACTGCCTAATGCAGTCCACTTGTTAACTACTCTGACCCTGAAAAAGTTCTTTCTAACGTTCCTGTGGCTCATTTGGGTACTCAGTCTCCACCTGTGTCCCCTTGTTCGCGTACCACCCGTGTTAAAAAAATTACCCTGATCTACCCTGTCAATTCCTCAGAGAATTTTGTAGGCAGTGATAATGTCTTCCCTTACTCTTCTGTCTTCCAGTGTCGTAAGGTGCATTTCCCGCAGCCTTTCCTCATAACTCATGCCTCTTAGTTCTGGGACTAGTCTAGTGGCATACCTCTGAACTTTTTCCAGCTTCGTCTTGTACTTGACAAGGTACGGGCTCCATGCTGGGGGCCGCATACTTCAGGATTGGTCTTACATCTGTTGTGTACAAGGTTCTGAATGATTCCTTACACAGGTTCCTGAAGGCTGTTCTGATGTTAGCGAGCCTCGCATATGCCGCAGATGTAATTATTTTATGTGGGCTTCAGGAGACAGGTTTGGTGTTATATCAACTTCTAGATCTTTTTCTCTGTCCGTTTCATGAAGTACTTCATTTCTCATTCAGTATCCTGTGTCTGGCCTCCTGTTTCCACTGCCTAGTTTCATGACCTTGCATTTACTTGGGTTGAACTTTAGTAGCCATTTGTTGGACAATTCATTCAGTCTATCTAGGTCATCTATCTTGTAGCCTCTTACTATCATCCTCTGTTTTAATCCTCCTCATAATTATTGCATCATCAGCAAACAATGAGAGGAACGATTCTATACCCTCAGGGAGATCATTTACATATATAAGAATCAGTATAGGTCCAAGGACTGACCCCTGCGGGACCCCACTGGTGACGTCTCGCCAATCTGAGGCCTCGCCCTTCACAGTGACTCGCTGTCTTCTGTTGCTTAGGTACTCCCTTATCCAATGGAGTATCTTCCATTTCACTCCTGCCTGCATCTCCAGCTTTTTCACTAGCCTCGTGTGTGGTACTGTGTCAAAGGCTTTCTGGCAATCCAAAAATATGCAGTCTGCCCACCCCTCTCTTTCTTGTCTGATTTTTGTTGCCTGGTCGTAGAATTCAATTAATCCTGTGAGGCAGGACTTGACATCCCTGAACCCATGTTGATGCTGTGTTACAAAGTTCTTTCGCTCCAGATGTTCCACAAGCTTTTTTCGCACAATCTTCTCCATCAGCTTGCATGGTATGCAGGTTAGGGACACTGGCCTGTAGTTCAGTGCCTCCTGTCTATCCCCTTTCTTGTATATCGGGACTACATTAGCAGTCTTGTCCCCCTATAAAGTCCCCTTCTAACTCTTTTGTCTTCCAGTGACGTGAGGTTTAATTCCCGTAGTCTCTCCTCATAACTCATGACCCTCAGTTCCGGCACTAGTCTGGTGGCAAACCTCTGAAAATGTGTGTGTGTGTATATATATATATATATATATATATATATATATATATATATATATATATATATATATATATATATATATATATACATAGCATTACGATTTTTGTTATTAACACGTTTAGGTACATGCGCATTTCTGCAGTTGCTGTAGACTATATGAAGGGGAGTACAGCGTGTCAAAAAGCTAGCTACGTGGTGGTAAAAAAATCCCATCTCGCAGGATGGTTAGTCATACAGGGCCATATGTTCAGTAGCCTGCACTGGCAAATTTTGGTTACAATATGAGGATATCTTCAAAAACACGAGAGTAAATAAAGCAATTGCAAAACTCCAGGTACCTTAAGCATCCGAGGTCAAGCCTGGCCTCGGGCCGGGCTTGGGGAGTAGAAGAACTCCCAGAACCCCATCAAGCAGGTATCATGCCAACAGGTCTGAATTGTCTAATAACTGGGCATTCGGTGATGTAGTGTGGGAGATCATGCCGCAGTTCCTGCTCACAGAGTTTGCACCTGGAGTGCTGAGGATTGGGAGATCCGTCACCTGTAGCCACCTGCCACAGGTAACGGTAACCCAACCTGATCCTGGCAACCACTGTGTCGCAGTCTGGTCGACGTTTTGTGCTGCCCATAGAGATAAGTTTCAGATCTGAACAAACCATAGTTTTTTATACTAGTACTTTAAGGTCATTGGGAGACAGTAATTTCGAGACAGTAATTTCTTTCCTATCAGACCTGAGTGTTTGGAACAATTCAGTTTTGACAGCAGAGATGGGCATACCTAGATCTAATTCAACTTCATCTTTGTTACACGCTAATTTGGCTGCAATGTTTGTGTCATTATGACGGGTTATATTATGTGTGATGGTATCCATACAAAACAAATTCGAAACCCTATGAATTTATTTTTTAATTTTTTAAATTTTTTTTTATTAATACTTTAGGTACATCTGCATTAGTGCAGCTACCCTAGACTATATGAAGTGGAGTACAGTGTGTCAAAAAAGCTAACTTCGTGATGCTATAAAATCCCCATCACACAGGATGGTTAGTCATACAGAGGCATGTGATAAGCAGTCTGCACTGGCAGACTCCGGAAGCATTTTGAAGATATCATCAACACAAGATTGAATAAGGTAGCAGTGGTAATAAAGGTCCCTTTTTTTTTTTTTATTAATTCCTTAGGTACATCTGCATTAGTGCAGCTACCCTAGACTATATGAAGTGGAGTACAGTGTGTCAAAGAAGCTAACTAGTTGATGCTAGAAAATCCCCATCACACAGGATGGTTAGTCATACAGAGGCATGTGATAAGCAGTCTGCACTGGCAGACTCCGGATGCATTTTGAGGATATCATCAACACTAGATTGAATAAGGTAGCAGTGGTAATAAAGGTCCCCATCTCGCAGGATGGTTAGTCATACAGGGCCATATGTTTAGTAGCCTGCACTGGCAAATTTTGGGTACACTGTGAGGATATCTTCAAGAATACGAGAGTGAATAAAGTAATTGCAAAGCTCCAGGTACCTCATGCCAACGGGTCTGAAAGGTCTAATAACTGGGCATTCAGTGATGTAGTGCGGGAGATCGTGCCGTAGTTCCTGCTCACAGAGTTTGCAACTGGAGTGCTCAGGATTGGGAGATCCGTCACCTGCAGCCATCTGCCACAGGTAACGGTAACCCAACCTGATCCTTGCAACCACTGTGTCGCACAGTCTAGTGGACGTTTTGTGATCGGAAACCCTACGAATAATTCTACGGAAAGTTCAACCTCTCCTTCAGATGACTTTTCCGAGGGTAGTTACAGGGTAGTGGTGGTCGGGGGAGGGGGGTTGCTATAAGTGCCGATATTATCTAGTATGGCACTGGGACCGACTCTGACTGGCCTATGACACTCCCATACCGCCATACTCAGGCAGACCTTCTAGTTTATATATAATAAAAGACTTTTTCCTGTTTTGTTGCCCCCGTTGAGGCTTGGGTATATGTGTGGTGTTTAGTGAGGAGATGGTCAGTTCCAAAAGCCGCCTCCGGGGCATGTGTAGGGGGATATTACAGCGTGTGTTGCCACTGTTGGTGTACATGGAGGTGCGGGAAGCTTAAGAGGTGTGTAGGGAGCGTTGACGTCTTGCGGGGCTACCGTCACATCTCAAGGTGCAGGCCAGGACGGCTGCTCCATCATAAATAGTTGGTGTGTGTTGTCAGGGTCGGGTGTACTTAGTACTGGCTTCTGGCCTGCCTTCTCACATCTTCACTCACTTGTTCGATATAAGTAGTGAATGTTGGCCGTTATAGGCTGAGGATTAGTCCAAGTTACCAGTGATCATCTGGAGGTGGGGCCGGGCCGGGCCGGGAACACTAGGAGTACCTCCAAGATGCAGCTGGCCACACACCTGGAGTACCTCCAAGATGCAGCTGGCCACACACCTGGAGTACCTCCACCTGGTTGATACCTGGTTGATGGGGTTCTGGGAGTTCTTCTACTCCCCAAGCCCGGCCCGAGGCCAGGCTCGACTTGTGAGAGTTTGATCCACCAGGCTGTTGCTTGGAGCGGCCCGCAGAGCCACATACCCACCACAGCCCGGCTGATCCGGGACTTCTCTTAGGAAACAGTCCAGTTTTCTCTTGAAGATGTCCACGGTTGTTCCGGCAATATTTCTTATAGTCGCTGGGAGGACGTTGAACAACCGCGGACCTCTGATGTTTATACAGTGTTCTCTGATTGTGCCTATGGCACCTCTGCTCTTCACTGGTTCAATCTTGCATTTTCTTCCATATCGTTCACTCCAGTACGTTGTTATTTTACTGTGTAGATTTGGGACCTGGCCCTCCAGTATTTTCCACGTGTATATTATTTGGTATCTCTCTCGTCTCCTTTCTCCTCTCCACGACGCAGCGGGCCACACACCTGGAGTACCTCCACGACGCAGCTGGCCACACACCTGGAGAACCTCCACGACACATCTGGCCACACATCTGGAGTACCTCCACGACGCAGCTGGCCACACACCTGGAGTACCTCCACGACGCAGCTGGCCACACACCTGGAGTACCTCCACGACGCAGCTGGCCACACACCTGGAGTACCTCCACTACGCAGCGGGCCACACACCTGGAGTACCTCCACTACGCAGCGGGCCACACACCTGGAGTACCTCCACGACGCAGCGGGCCACACACCTGGAGTACCTCCACGACGCAGCTGGCCACACACCTGGAGTACCTCCACGACGCAGCTGGCCACACACCTGGAGTACCTCCACGACGCAGCTGGCCACACACCTGGAGTACCTCCACGACGCACCTGGCCACACACCTGGAGTACCTCCACGACGCAGCTGGCCACACACCTGGAGTACCTCCACGACGCAGCTGGCCACACACCTGGAGTACCTCCACGACGCAGCTGGCCACACACCTGGAGTACCTCCACGACGCAGCTGGCCACACACCTGGAGTACCTCCACTACGCAGCGGGCCACACACCTGGAGTACCTCCACTACGCAGCGGGCCACACACCTGGAGTACCTCCACGACGCAGCGGGCCACACACCTGGAGTACCTCCACGACGCAGCTGGCCACACACCTGGAGTACCTCCACGACGCAGCTGGCCACACACCTGGAGTACCTCCACGACGCAGCTGGCCACACACCTGGAGTACCTCCACGACGCAGCTGGCCACACACCTGGAGTACCTCCACGACGCAGCTGGCCACACACCTGGAGTACCTCCACGACGCACCTGGCCACACACCTGGAGTACCTCCACGACGCAGCTGGCCACACACCTGGAGTACCTCCACGACGCAGCTGGCCACACACCTGGAGTACCTCCACGACGCAGCTGGCCACACACCTGGAGTACCTCCACGACGCAGCTGGCCACACACCTGGAGTACCTCCACTACGCAGCGGGCCACACACCTGGAGTACCTCCACTACGCAGCGGGCCACACACCTGGAGTACCTCCACGACGCAGCGGGCCACACACCTGGAGTACCTCCACGACGCAGCTGGCCACACACCTGGAGTACCTCCACGACGCAGCTGGCCACACACCTGGAGTACCTCCACGACGCAGCTGGCCACACACCTGGATACCTCCACGACGCAGCTGGCCACACACCTGGAGTACCTCCACGACGCAGCTGCCACACACCTGGAGTACCTCCACGACGCAGCTGGCCACACACCTGGAGTACCTCCACGACGCAGCTGGCCACACACCTGAGTACCTCCACGACGCAGCTGCCACACACCTGAGTACCTCCACGACGCAGCTGGCCACACACCTGGA
>WNGS01157706.1:52061-54561 GCA_020271785.1 Procambarus virginalis
TGTACAGTACCCCAGGCTAACCATACTGCTGGTGTGTAACCAAGCAACAAGACCCAGTAAGGAGTGTGGGGCTGGGTGGGGGTGACCACGATGCGACGTTCGACGTCGAGAGAAGTGGCTGGGCAACTACAACATCTTTTCTCTTGGGTGAGGAGGCCCAGGGAAAATCAGGCTGACAGTGGAAATATGTTCTGGTCTGAGTGTGTCAGACGAACAGTGATAAATCGGGGAGTGATGCAGATTCGGTCGTCGCCCTACCGATCGCAGTCGAAGGGGGCGGTCGGAAGACTCCACTCCACCTCAAAAACAGCTCTGAGAATGTGCTGCGTAGAGCAGGAAGACGAGTGTGAAGAGACAGCGGGCCCTGTTTTGTTGGCCATTTGCAAAGCAGTGGCAGAACCGTTAAAATTCTCACACTTCCAGCTGGTGAACGGACGTGAGGTGTGGAGCCCTCGGTCTGTAGTAGGTAAGCAGTGGACGCCCAGGATGACCTTAAAGACGGTCTGCAGACACATGAGGAGTGTCACACATTGGCGGCTGCAATACTGGCTGGAAGCCAAGATTTTTAGTGGAAAGGACAGCGTAGTCGCAGATGCGTTGTCCCGCATGCACTAACCAGACATGACTCTTATTTTAAGGGGAGGGGTATGTGACGGTGTTCCCCCCTTCTAATTCTCCCACGCCTGCTGTAAGAGTCATGTCCACCATTCTCGAGCGTTCTCTAGATTGCAGGCATAATTGAACATATGTGGGAGAGAGCAGCATTCTCGATGAGCCGAGAAATTTGCTAAAATAGAACATTTTGGCCTGTGGGATAGGCCCTTTAGGGAGCCAATATGGCGCTGGCAAGTCTGTTCTCCCGCCAAAACTGTGTGACGTCAGTGGCGCCAGATTGGTCACCGTCAGCGACATGGCACTGGGAGCCAATGAAAACCAACTTTGGGAAAAGTGACGTCACATAGGCATAGGGGGTCCGCCCGTGTTGGCGCCAGGCGACATCAGTCTTTCACGACACGTCCGAGAGGTAGGACGCGCGATCGGTCATCCTGTCAGAATGACGGATTTACCGAACTCCGGTGGATTTAAGCGTCTCCAGTTGTTGGCACGCACTCTGTGAGGTCTTCCTGCAACCCAGAAGTGGCTCAGATAAGGAATTGACAGAATATTGAGCAACAAGTGCTCAGGGACAGGTGTGTTGCAAGAAGTGGGCCGGGCATCGACGTGTGTCGTCGTTGGCAGTTCACCAGTATAAGAGATAGCTTAGTGGCCGGGCCACCCACCGTGAGTGAACCGGGTTGACAGCCTTGTCAACCAGGTTGAACGTGTGATCGACGATCCTGTCAAGTTTGACAGTAACCCCACCTTCGTGGAACCCTACGAGTCAACAGTTGGATGCAAGCACGTCGAGAAGTCTTCCCAAATACCTAGCGATATATCTAGACGACGAGGGAATTGACAGTGTTGTGAGCTTCAAGTGCTCTGAAGTCGGGTGCTGTGCGTGTGTCGTCTGGGACGGCTGATAACTTCACAGTGACTTCGTAGTGGTGAGAGGCAGCTACTCTGGGAGTACAGTGACAAGAACTATTTGGGAAACGTACGACGACCGCCGAGACGTAGGCTGGCTGCCGTAGTTGGGAGGAAAGTTGACGGCCAGGAGACCGACTTCAACCCGGCGACGTACTGTAGGGAAGCACGGACCTGCTGTGTACAGAAGCGGCGAGACGCGACATCCTAAGGTGTAGGGCTTGTGTTTCTGGATGGTGAACGAGGCGAGAGCCTGGTCCAGGAGCTACAACCCAACTGTCATCCTAGGATAGGTGAAGTAGGTGTTTACAGTTACCCTCCCATTTCCCCTTTAGTTAGCTATACATATTCTTGTCAGGATATTTTATATGTCGTGAGCAAGTCTCACTTGAGTTTAAGTCACAGAGAGCACAGTATGTGGTGAGGCTACCCAGAGCGCTCACAGTATCAGTTTACATATATATATCTATGTGTGGGTGTGTGCAAGCACCAAGATTCATCAGAGAATTTACTGTGACTATTATTAATCTACAGTGAGTATTATTATTATATATATATTGGTAGTAAACCAGATATTGGTGTATTGATCTCTATAATCTATTGATATAAATGCCTGTGGATTGATCTCTATAATCTATTGATATAAGTGCCCGTGTGTTGATCACTACATTCTATCGATATAAATGCCCGTGTGTTGATCTCTATGATCTATTAATATAAATGCCTGTGTATTGATCTTCATGATGTATATAGATATATATGCCTGACATTTTATTACTGATTTATATATGACATGCCTGTGTACTGAATAATATCATATACGTGGAGTGATCGTCAGTGATATCTCTTTAAGAGAGAGTATAGATATAAGAAAAGTTCAGTGATCAAGCAAGTGCATTCACAGTAAATATTATTAAGAATAGAGTAATCTTTTGGTACGGTGAAAAGTCACTGTGAGAGTATTGTGAATAAGATG
>WNGS01157706.1:59561-70279 GCA_020271785.1 Procambarus virginalis
TGACTGTACAAAAGACATTGGTAGCTGAGGCTATATCCCCAACATCCCGACGGCACTTGGTGGAAAGCTTGGGCATATAGTTATTTCATCGAATCACCTCACGTTGTGGGCCACGTGAGCAACACAAATGTGAACAAGCTTGAAAGGTCACCAAGCATATATATGCAACTGAAAATCAACAGCCCAGAGTTTGGCGTGTGGTCCCCTCCACATATGCTTGGGGACCATTCAAGCTTGTTCGCATTTGTGTTGCTAAGTGCTTCTTTCCCTTGGTGTCCTGTTTGTGAACTTCTTTATGGGTACCATAGAGCAGAGGGTCTTAGCTGACGTGGACTTGAAGCCAATCATATACTGCAGGTATGTTGATGTCATTTTCATGCAGGTACCTGATGTAAGACGTTAGCAGCAGCTGAAGGAGGCATTCTAGCACAATTCGGTGTTAAGTTTCAATTACTAGATGGAGAGTGATGGGAGGCTGCTCTTTCTAGATGTAACAGCCATGGAGAGGAAAGGTGGCTTCCACACTGCAATCTACACTAAGGAAACGAACATAGGAATGCGCCTTAATGCCAACAGTGACAACCCAGACAGGTACAAGAGGAGTGTTGTCAACTCTTACATCGACCGAGCTCTCACTCACAGCTCTGGTTGAAAGCAGGTCGACGAGTAAGGCAGGTCCTATTCAACAATGGCTTCACTAACGGTTATGTTAAAGACGTCATCAAAAGAAAGGTGAAACACCATACGACCTCTGAAGAGCCAACTAACACAACACTTGTACCTCCTATTAGACTGTTTTACAGGAACTTCTTTTCGACGGCTCACAAAACGGAGGAAAGAGTCCTGAAAGATATTATTATGAGGAACGTCATCCCCACAGACTCAAATCAGAAGACACAATTAACAATATACTACAAAAACAAGAAAACGGCCAACCTACTGATGAACTCTCCAGACACCAAAAAGAACGCCTTGAAAGAAACCAACGTCGTCTATGCCTTCACATACCCACTTGGAGAATGTCTGCCCCATAGATCTCAATATATAGGCAAGACACGTCTCTTTCTAGGCGATTAACAATGCACAAAGAAGAGGGGTCCATCAAGGAATATATAATCTCTTCTCACAACCAGACCATCACCAGAGAAATCTTAACAAGCAACACATAAATTATCGACATATACAACGATAACAGGAGACTCGACATCAGCGAGGCCCTACACATCAAAATTCAAAACCAGTAATCTACAGCTAATTAACACATAATTGCTTTCTACCCACTTCAAGACCCCACACCAAAATAGAAGCAGCAAGAGAAAGTATGGGCCAATACGTCTTCTGCAGTTACTTTCATTCTTATATTTTCATATCCAATTAATACCCACCTCACCCAAAACATTTGTGTCAAATCACCTCACCCAAAACGAATATAAGTATGATGTATGGTTGCTTACTTCAAATGTTTTATCAAATGACAACTCCTCCTTCTCCTCCCCCTCCTCCTTTCTCCTCGTTCTCCTCGTTCTCCTCCTTCTCCTTCCTCCTTGAGCTCCTCCATATTCTGCTCTTCCTCCTCGCCCGCCTACCCCTTCCTCCTCTCCCTCCTCCTATTTCCTCCTTGCCCTCCACCTCCTCCTCCTTGAGCTCCTCCATCTTCTACTCTTCCTCCTCGACCTCCTCCATCTTCTACTCTTCCTCCTCGACCTCCTCCTTCCTCCTCGACCTTCTCCTTCCTCCTCGACCTCATCCTCTTACCTGGAATTCTTCCTCCTTCCTCCTCGACCTCATCTTCCTCCTTCCTCCTCGACCTCATCTTCCTCCTTCCTCCTCGACCTCATCTCCTCAAAATCCTCCTTCTTCCTCGACCTCCTCCTCTTTCTTCCTACTTAACCTCCTCCTTCTTCTCGACCTCCTCCTCCTCCTTCTCCTTCCCCCTCCTCAGCATTCTCCTCCTCCTCCTCCTACCTTACCTACTCCGCCTTCCTTTTCGACCTCCAACTTCTCCTTCTTCTTCTTCCTCCCTCCTTCCTGTAACCATCACTCACTATTGCCACCAACAAAATAACCAACCACCACTACCACAATCCACAACCAACCAAAAACAACCACCACCACCATGGATTCTCAATTAAGCGAAAAAAATTAAAAAAAATTATTAACCAATATATATTATGAGTCTGTTTTATATTACTAAATGTAGAAATATATTTTTATATATCTACATTTATATATAACAGTAATAACAAAAACTACGTTTATGAAACATTTAAGGTTACCATAAGGTTTCATTTTTTAGCCAACGTTTCATGCATTCCATTTTTAAAACCTATTTACATCCATACAAAATAACGTATCTAATGTACGAAAACAAACGTTGCCACTACTTTCAAACATTTTCCAAATACGTTGTGGCAACCTAAAAAAATTTCCTGGGATGGTACCTTAACCACGTGACCAACCGTGACTGTACAAAAGACATTGGTAGCTGAGGCTATATTCCCAACATCCCGACGGCACTTGGTGGAAAGCTTGGGAATATAGTTATTTCATCGAATCACTTCACTTTGTGGGCCACGTGAGCAACACAAATGTGAACAAGCTTGAAAGGTCACCAAGCATATATGCAACTGAAAAATCCACAGCCCAGAGTTTGGGGTGTGGTCCCCTCCACATATGCTTGGGGACCATTCAAGCTTGTTCACATTTGTGTTGCTAGGTGCTTCGTCTCCTTGGTGCTCTGTTTACGAACCTCTATACGGGTACCATAGAGCAGAGGGTCTTAGTTGACATGGACTTGAAACCCGCCATATACTGCAGGTACGTTTATGACATTTTTATGCAGGTACCTGATGTCAGACGTTAGCAGGAGCTGAAGGAGGCATTCGAGCACAATTCGATGTTAAATTTCACTTACGAGATGGAGAGTGATGGGAGGCTGCCCTTTCTAGATGTAAGTCATGGAGAGGAATGGTGGCTTCCTCACTCCAGTCTACACTAAGGAAACGAACAAAGGAATGAAGGAGGTTGAAAGTTGAATGAATGAATGTTGCCTGAATACCAACAGTGACTGCCCAGACAGGTACAAGAGGAGTGTTATCAATTCTTACGTCGACCGGGCTCTCACTCACAGCTCTGGTTGAAAGCAGGTCGAAGAGTAAGGCAGGTCCTATTCAACAATGGCTAGTCTAACGGTTATGTTAAAGACGTCATCAAAAGAAAGGTGAAACACCATGCAACCTCGGAAAAGCCAACTAACACAACACTTGTACCTTCTATTAGACTGTTTTACATGAACTTCTTTTCGACGGCTCACAAAACGGAGGAAAGAGTCCAGAAAAATATTATTAGTAGGAACGTTATCCCCACAGACACAAACTAAATGATACAATTAACAATATACTACTAAAATAAGAAAACGGCCAACCTACTGATGAAGAACTCTCCAGACACCAAACAGAACGCCTTGAAAGAAACCAACGTCGTCTATGCCTCCACATGCCCACCTGGGGAATGGCTGCCCCATAGAGGTCAGTGTATAGGCAAGACAACGCCTCTTTCTAGGCGATTAACAATGCACAAACAACAGGGCTCCATTAAGGAACATATTATATCTTCTCACAACCAGACCATCACCAAAGAAATCTTAACAAGCAACACAGAAATTATCGACACATACAACGATAACAGGAGACTGGACATCAGCGAGGCCCTACACATCAAAAAGTCAAAACCAGCAATCAACAGCCAATTAACACATAATTACTTTCTACTCACTTCAAGACTCCACACCAATATAGAAGCAGCAAGAGAAAGTATGGGCCAATACGCCTTCTGTAGTTACTTTCATTCTTATGTTTTCATATCCAATTAATACCCACCTCACCCAAAACATTTGTATCAAATCACCTCACCCAAAACGAATATAAGTATGATGTATGGTTGCTTACTTCAAATGTTTTATCAAATGACAACTCTCCTCCTCCTCCTCCTTCTTTCTCCTTGTTCTCGTCGTTCTCCTCCTCCTTCTTCCTCCTCGAGCTCCTCCATATTCTGCTCTTCCTCCTCGCCCACCTACCCTTTCCTTCTCTCCCTCCTCCTCCTTCCTCCTTGCCCTCCACCTCCTCCTCCTTCCTCCTCGAGCTCCTCCATCTTCTATTCTTCCTCCTCGACCTCCTCCTTCCTCCTTGACCTCATTCTCCTTCCTCCTCGACCTCCTCCTCTTACCTGGAATTCTTCCTCCTTCCTCCTCGACCTCTTCATTCTCGAACTCCTCCTTCTTCTCGATCTCCTCTTCTCCTTCTTCCTACTTAACATCCTCCTTCTTCTCGACCTCCTCCTTCTCCTCCTCCTCCTCCTCCTCCTCCTACCTTACCTACTCCGCCTTCCTTTTTTAATCTCCTATATCTCCTTCTTCTTCCTCCTTCCTGTAACTATCACTCACTATTGCCACCAACAAAACAACCAACCACCACTACCACGATCCACAACCAACTCAAAACAACGACCACCACAATCGATTCTCCATTAGGTGAAAAAAATTTATAAAAATTATGAATCAATATATATTATGAGGCTGTTTTATATTACTAAATGTAGAAATATAATTATATATATCTACATTTATATATAACAGTAATAACAAAACTACATTTATGAAACATTTAAGGTTACCACAAGGTTTAAATTTTTTAGCCAACGTTTCGTGCAGTCCGTTTTTAAAACCTATTTACATCCATACAAAATTACGTATCTAATGTGCGAAAACAAACATGGCCACTACTTTTCAACATTTTCCAGATACGTTGTGGCAACCTAAAAAAATTTCCTGGGATGGTACCTTAACCACGTGACCAACCTTGACTGTACAAAAGACATTGGTAGCTGAGGCTATATCCCCAACAACCCAACGGCACTTGGTAGAAAACTTGGGAATATAGTTATTACATCGAATCACCTCACTTTGTTGGCCACGTGAGCAACACAAATGTGAACAAGCTTGAAAGGTCACCAAGCATATATGAACCTGAACACTCCACAGCCCAGAGTTTGGGGTGTGGTCCCCTCCACATATACTTGGGGACCATTCAAGCTTGTTCACATTTGTGTTGCTAGGTGCTTCCTCTCCTTGGTGCCCTGTTTACGAACCTCTATACGGGTACCATAGAGCAGAGGGTCTTAGCTGACATGGACTTGAAACCCGCCATATACTGCAGGTACGGTGAAGACATTTTTATGCAGGTACCTGATGTCAGACGTTAGCAGCAGCTGAAGGAGGCATTCGAGCACAATTCGATGTTAAGTTTCACTTAAGAGATGGAGAGTGATGGGAGGCTACCCTCTCTAGATGTAACAGTCATGGAGAGGAATGGTGGCTTCCACACTCCAGTCTACGCTAAGGACACGAATATAGGAATGAAGGAGGTTGAAGGTTGAATGAATAAAGGTTGCCTGAATACCAACAGTGGCTGCCCAGACAGGTACAAGAGGAGTGTTGCCAATTCTTACGTCGACCGAGCTCTCACTCACAGCTCTGGTTGAAAGCAGGTCGACGAGTAAGGCAGGTCCTATTCAGCAATGGCTTCCCTAACGGTTATGTTAAAGACGTCATCAAAAGAAAGGTGAACCACCATGCAACCTCGGAAGAGCCAACTAACACAACACTTGTACCTCCTATTTGACTGTTTTACATGAACTTCTTTTCAACGGCTCACAAAACGGAGGAAAGAGTCCAGAAAGATATTATTAGGAGGAACGTTATCCCCACAGACACAAACTAAATGATACAATTAACAATATACTACAAAAACAAGAAAACGGCCAACCTACTGATGAAGAACTCTCCAGACACCAAACAGAACGCCTTGAAAGACACCAACGTCGTCTATGCCTTCACATGCCCACTTGGGGAATGTCTGCCCCATAGAGCTCAGTATATAGGCAAGACAACGCCTCTTTCTAGGCGATTAACAATGCACAAACAACAGGGCTCCATCAAGGAACATATAATATCTTCTCACAACCAGACCATCACCAGAGAAATCTTAACAACCAACGCAGAAACTATCGACACATACAACGATAACAGGAAACTCAACATCAGCGAGGCCCAACACATCAAAAAGTCAAAACCAGCAATCAACAGCCAATTAACACATAATTACTTTCTACTCACTTAAAGACCCCACTATAGAAGCAGCAAGAGAAAGTATGGGCCAATACACCTTCTTCTGTTACTATCATTCTTATGTTTTCATACCCAATTAATACCCACCTCACCCAAAACATTTGTGTCATATCACCTCACCCAAAACGAATATAAGTATGATGTATGTTAGGTGTAAACAAGTCTTTGAGAACGTAAGAAGCCCTTGGAAAAAGACTTATAGGCATCGGATCAAAAATAAAATTGTAAAAAAATAATTTTGGAGAGTTAATTTTTCAATTACCTGCGACAGTGAAGAAAAACGTAAGAAATATTGAGAAGATTCGTGTTAGAATTATTAATCTCGCCCTTTCGGTCATATTCAACAACATATATCTTCAAGAAAGACTGCTACCAATATTCATACATATATATTGTGACGATAATCTCTTTCAAGAGAGATTGAGCCTGCTCTTCCCTATATCAGTCACGTTACTACTACAAGTACAAGATGCTACATCCAAGATACGTCCACCAGTAGAACAAAACGTTTTGACCAGGAAGCAGAACGTACCCTGCATACCCACCTTAGTCACACCGGCTCACCGCGACACTTCAACGAGCTAACTACCAGTCTCTACCTGCCTGCCTTTTGATTGGCTGGTGTCGCCGTCAGCTTACTGCACTTGCACCACGCACGCCATCTAGCCGAGTCGACGTCTAGGTCGCTCCAGCAGACCTTCCTCAGAATGTCCCTGTGCTCTCTAAAGTTAATATCTCTCTCTGGTATATTAAAGCCCTGGCTGACGTATGCTAAGGGAGGTTGCAGCTATAGCCAGTATTCTCAGCACCTGACTTACATTGCACTTTTACTCATATTATTTTCTAGTAATTATTTATTTTATTTTGTGTTTTTTGCTTTGTTTAAAAATTTTCACGTAAGCCAAGAGATTGTCTTTATTTATTTTGCTTTTCTAAATTAATTAAAGTTTCATTATTTATACTTTGTGATTTGCGTGTCTTCTCTTACCTTACCACAGACAAACAGGCAAGCAGTCTCTTTTTTTGGTATGTGTGACCAGGCATTGACACCTGCCATTGGAGGACTGCCGAACACCATCACTTTACCATCACAATATACATACATCTATATATATGTATATATATATATATATATATATATATATATATATATATATATATATATAAATGACAAGTTTTTCCCTGAATGCTCTGTGTTCCCTTGTCTGAGGCTGTGGGTTCCTGTAATTGAACCAGAGGTGGTACCCCTATATATATATATATATATATATATATAGATATATATATATATATATATATATATATATATATATATATATATATATATATATATATATATATATATATATATATAGAGAGAGAGAGAGAGAGAGAGAGAGAGAGAGAAGGGAGTACCACCTCTGGCTGGAATAAGGGGAGCCCATAGCCTCGGAGGAAACCACGTATAACGCATTAGAGGAAATGTTTAGATCCCCTCCAATACAGTTTCTGTGTGCTTTTCTCCTACCACCCCCTTCCTTTTTTTATGCTTTATTATGTATTTGATGGTTACAAGATATGCATAGGTTGATACGAAAATGAATACAAAAAGGTGCTTAAAGGTTATGGATCTCTTGAAAAACACGACAATGGGAACATTGATGATGTCACAGACAGGTTCGATCATTGTTACAAGTCAAACACTTCTTCGAATTTCTCTGAAGTTGGACTAGTGCCCAAGACGCAACAGGCATTTCCCCTCTGGATCGCAACACTGAGGTGCTGGAACAAGAATTTTTTTGCTCTCTGGCCTTTTGTAGCGCTAATCAATTTGTCTCCCAATTCCTTTAGGAACTTCAATGCACATTTTCCCCACGAACCAAGGGTCTCCAAGCCGATCGGAACAAAGCTGTAGCAGTGTGCCAGACCTCAGTATTTAATAATTTTCTGAGATTCCCTGAAAGAGGCAGCACATGTGCTGTAGTGGAGGTAGGTACTGGTCAGTGTGGCGGCGCACGTGTAGTCCCACACCACTTGCTTACCATCCTTCCAAGGAAGCAAGGTGACTCCATCTGGGCGCTTCTGAGGGTCGTTAGGTCTGGATAAGTGTTGTTCTCTTTGTGCCGGGCAGCGGGTTGTGGTGAGGCTCCTCTTGATGATGTCGTTGACTTCTTCATGTCTTGCAATCTTACCCTGTGATTTACGACATACCAGACCATGACGACCATATTGGTCTGCCATCACAGTTCCGCAGATGCACCTATGTTCGGTGAGGATGGGGGTGGCAAGGCGAAGGGCAACTCCAATGTGGAGAGCGTCATGACTGAGGCGAGTTCCCAGGGCTGCATTGGGCACAGCAAATAAAAAATCCCCTGCGTGGGGTGCTGTTACCGCTAGGAGGCGGGCTTTGTTTTCAGCATCAGCGTTGTCAATCATTGCTGTGACAGTCTTTTCCATTATGGGGCTATCCCAGTGGGCCTGCTTGTAGTCTTTTGGGACTTGTGGTCGGGGTTGAGGGTGTGCAATGGTGTCCCATTGTCTGGCTACTTCGATGAACGTTTGATCATGAGTTCCCGCTGTCTCTCTCATACGCTCTGGTAGGATCTGCCCTACCAATTCGTTGGCTGCTGTACATGAAGATACTGTGATTATGCCAGTGTTGTGATGTACTGTGAATATGAGGGAATAATAGGCGCCTCACGCCAATAGTGTGAGTATAGTGAGGAAGTGAGCAGTGTGAGGAACAGTGAGGAGTGTGAGTGGGCGTGGCATCTCGTGAGTTGCCAAACGTTCGATAACACTGTAAGTGGAGCATGGGAACGCACGTCAACTGGGAGTGTTACCATTCCCGGAGTGTTCCAGAATTGTGAAGAGGCGGAGAGAAGGCTGCTCATTTATTCCTTTGCCATGTTGTTGATGCAGAGTTATGATTCTTTGATCTTTTAAGTAAACTACAAAACCACCGCCGTGTTTGTGTCAACCCTCCATTACCTTGTTGCTATTGAGACTATCAAAGAGTGAGTGATTTAAACATATACTTACCTGTTACCAAATTGATTAGTATTCCCTGGGGCCACTACTATATTACTACTATTCCACTGAGGTGTTACTGGACACGGTAAACACCAGTTGGCGACCTATAGTGAGCGGTAGAGCCCTCTGTCGGAGCGGGCACATGATCAAGTGAAGTGATCGTGTTCTCACTCGTCTTTTGGCTACGAGGCCAGCCGGAGACAGACTGAGAGACTCTCCTGGTGAACAGTGGCACCGTGAGGATCGAGTGCAGACCCGTGGGGGCTACAGTAAGTATCGTTTATCACTACTAATACTTGGTGGTGACTGGCTAGAGACGGCGAGAGACACCCCAACATTGGCGACCTTGCCTGGATTGCGATTACGATTGTGATGCTTGATAGTGGCAAAAGGTATTAGGAACAAGGTAACAGGTATTCACTCATAGCACAAGTATGGAGGACGAGAAGGTAGCAAGGTTTATTGACACCAGGGATGAACAGGTGCTGGAGGATAGCACCAAGGCGCAGCTGCAGTTAATAGCTGATCACTTTGGAATCTAGTTGAGATCCTCCAAAGTGGGAGAAAGGAGGCCTGAGATTGTGGCACAGCTCAAGGCCCGAGATGAGGCTTCAAGGGAGGAATGGCCACAGACTCCTGCCAGTGCAAGGGAGAATTTAAGCATTGATGGAAGCAGTAGGCGATCCAGCGGCAGCCGGCACAGCGTCAAGCTGGAGATGATGCAGCTGCAGCTGGAGGCACAGCTGCGCAGGGAAGAGCGTGAGCACGAAGCACAGCTGAAGCGTGAAGAATGAGAAACACAGCTGAAGAGAGAAGAAGCACAGCTGAAGCGTGAAGAACGAGAAGCACAGCTGAGACGGGAGGAGCACGTGCTGGAAGCCAAGCTGAAGCAGCAAGAGATTGAAGCCAACAGAGAGGTTGAGCTGAAGTGGGCTGAACTAGGGCTAGCCCCACCCGCGCCCCCACAGCAGGAGGACCGCCGGGTACGAGAGCGCGATTTACCGGTCTTTGTGCCTAATGGAGCTGAGGGCTTCTTTGACCATTTCGAGGGGGTAGCTACTTTGAAGAAGTGGCCAAGAGCAGAGTGGGCGGAGCTGGTCCAGGGTAGGCTCACAGGTGAAGCTCGCGAGGCTTACAACATGTTTGACCTCGAGGAATGCACCAATTATGATGCAGTGAAGAGAGCAGTGCTTCACTCGTTTAAGCTGACTCCAGAGTGTTACAGGAAAAGGTTCTGAGAATGTACCCATTCGCCAGGTAAAACTTATGCTGAGACGGCGCGGGACATGGAAAGAAATTTCTGAAGTGGTGAAAGCTGAAGGCGCTAAGTCAGCTGAGGACATCAAACGGCTAATGGTTATGGAAAAATTTATGTCCATGTTCTCTCCTGAGATCAAGATTAGAGTCAAAGAGGCAGACATAAAAGACCTGAGGGCTGCTGCTGACAGAGCCGACATGTTGGAGGAAGCCTTGCGACCACGCAGAGAGATACCACACAGGCCGCCGGTGTACTCTGGCTTGG
>WNGS01157707.1:0-27048 GCA_020271785.1 Procambarus virginalis
GATCGTGTATGTGCCCCACCATGATGTGTACAGTGGTCGTGTATGTGTCCCACCATGAAGTGTACAGTGGTCGTGTATGTGTCCCACCATGATGTGTCTAGTGGTCGTGTATGTGTCCCACCATGATGTGTGGCGTGGTCGTGTATGTGTCCCACATGTTGTACAGTGGTCGTGTATGTGTCCCACCATGATGTGTGTATTGGTCGTGTATGTGTCCCACCATCATGTGTGACATCGTGTATGTGTCCCACCATGGTGTGTACAGTGGTCGTGTATGTGTCCCTACCATGATGTGTCTAGAGTCGTGTATGTGTCCCACCATGATGTGTCTAGTGGACGTGTATGTGTCCCACCATGATGTGTCTAGTGGTCGTGTATGTGCCCCACCATGATGTGTACAGTGGTCGTGTATGTGTCCCACCATGATGTGTGTATTGTTCCTGTATGTGTCCCACCATGATGTGTGTATTGGTCGTGTATGTGTCCCACTATGATGTGTGGCATTCGTGTATGTGTCCCACCATGATGTGTACAGTGGTCGTGTATGTGTCCCACCATGATGTGTGGCGTGGTCGTGTATGTATACCACCATGATGTGTACAGTGGTCGTGTATGTGTCCNGACTGGCGTGATATCAACCCCCAAGCATGCTGCTTGCTTGGGGGTTGCAAGCATGCTTGCTTGAGCTTGCTGCTAATTAAGCACCATAGAACACATTCACAAGTATACAAGCTGAAAAACAACATTGCACAGACCATATACACTGACGGATCACTCAATACAGCTACAGGAAGGGCAGGAAGTGCTGTTATTGCTCATCAGCCCGATGCAGCACAATTGAAAGGAATATCCGAATTAGTAACTGGGCGTCCACTATGCAAGCCGGTTGGTAGCGATACTGGTAGCACTCGAAATTATTGACAACACTGAAGTAGACAGCTTAATTATTTCTGACTCCCTTTCCTCACTACGAGCAATAAACTTTTGCAATCAAGTAATAACGTGCTTGTCTTGGAAGCTAGACGTAGATATATAAGAATACTTAGCAAGAGGGTAAATATAAATGTTTGTGGATTCCTTCTCACATTGGCCTGCAGGAACATGACAAAGTTGACGCCCTTGCTAAGGCTGCAGTAAATAAAGACAGTATTGAACGGAATCTTGAGTTATCAAATAGGTCCCTTAAAAGTGTCATTAGACGAGAACTCCTGGATGAATTTGAAGAAAGTAGAACTGTGCAAACTGGACTAGCAGGTCCATGTTCATCACAATGAAATGTGTGAAGTAAAACATGTGTATGGGGCAAGTAACAAAGTCAGTAGACTAACAGATGTTGTCACAGCTCGTATAAGACTTGGCTACAGTATCTCTGGCAGTTCGGCTTGTATAGGGATCTAGATGAAGTAAGTGTAAGTGTGTGGACAAAGACAGGGACACACTCGAACACTATATCTTGGATTGTAGTAAATTGAGCCATTTAGAGATAAATCTAAGCTCACTCGTGATATGAAACTTAGTGGTCCGTGAGATGAAACTTAGTGGTCCGTGAGGTATCCAACTTAGTGGTCCGTGAGATGAAACTTAGTGATCCTGAGGTGCGAAACTTAGTGGTCGTGAGGTGTGAAACTTAGTGGTCCGTGATGAAACTTAGTGGTCCGTGAGGTGCGAAACTTAGTGGTCCGTGAGGTGCGAAACTTAGTGGTCCGTGAGGTGCGAAACTTAGTGGTCCGTGAGGTGCGAACTTAGTGGTCCGTGAGGTGCGAAACTTAGTGGTCCGTGAGGTGCGAACTTAGTGGTCCTAGGTGACATTGTAACTTAAGGTGTGAAGGTATGATGTAAGGTTGAATGTAATGGTCCGTGAGGTGCGAAACTTAGTGGTCCGTGAGGTATGAAACTTAGTGGTCCGTGAGGTGCGAAACTTAGTGGTCCGTGAGGTATGAAACTTAGTGGTCCGTGAGGTGCGAAACTTAGTGGGTCGTGAGGTGCGAAACTTAGTGGTCCGTGAGGTATGAAACTTAGTGGTCCGTGAGGTATGAAACTTAGTGGTCCGTGAGGTGCGAAACTTAGTGGTCCGTGAGGTATGAAACTTAGTGGTCGTGGTGCGAAACTTAGTGGTCCGTGAGGTATGAAACTTAGTGGTCCGTGAGGTGTGAAACTTAGTGGTCCGTGAGGTGTGAAACTTAGTGGTCCGTGAGGTATGAAACTTAGTGGTCCGTGAGGTGCGAAACTTAGTGGTCCGTGAGGTGCGAAACTTAGTGGTCCGTGAGGTATGAAACTTAGTGGTCCGTGAGGTGCGAAACTTAGTGGTCCGTGAGGTATGAAACTTAGTGGTCCGTGAGGTGCGAAACTTAGTGGTCGTGAGGTGATGAAACTTAGTGGTCCGTGAGGTGCGAAACTTAGTGGTCCGTGAGGTGTGAAACTTAGTGGTCCGTGAGGTGTGAAACTTAGTGGTCCGTGAGGTGCGAAACTTAGTGGTCCGTGAGGTGCGAAACTTAGTGGTCCGTGAGGTGCGAAACTTAGTGGTCCGTGAGGTGCGAAACTTAGTGGTCCGTGAGGTATGAAACTTAGTGGTCCGTGAGGTGCGAAACTTAGTGGTCCGTGAGGTGCGAAACTTAGTGGTCCGTGAGGTGCGAAACTTAGTGGTCCGTGAGGTGCGAAACTTAGTGGTCCGTGAGGTGCGAAACTTAGTGGTCCGTGAGGTGCGAAACTTAGTGGTCCGTGAGGTGTGAAACTTAGTGGTCCGTGAGGTGTGAAACTTAGTGGTCCGTGAGGTGCGAAACTTAGTGGTCCGTGAGGTGTGAAACTTAGTGGTCCGTGAGGTGCGAAACTTAGTGGTCCGTGAGGTGCGAAACTTAGTGGTCCGTGAGGTATGAAACTTAGTGGTCCGTGAGGTGCGAAACTTAGTGGTCCGTGAGGTGTGAAACTTAGTGGTCCGTGAGGTAAACTTAGTGGTCCGTGAGGTATGAAACTTAGTGGTCCGTGAGGTGCGAAACTTAGTGGTCCGTGAGGTGCGAAACTTAGTGGTCCGTGAGGTGCGAAACTTAGTGGTCTGTGAGGTGTGAAACTTAGTGGTCCGAGAAGTGCGAAACTTAGTGGTCCGTGAGGTGCGAAACTTAGTGGTCCGTGAGGTGCGAAACTTAGTGGTCCGTGAGGTATGAAACTTAGTGGTCCGTGAGGTGCGAAACTTAGTGGTCCGTGAGGTGCGAAACTTAGTGGTCCGTGAGGTGCGAAACTTAGTGGTCCGTGAGGTGCGAAACTTAGTGGTCCGTGAGGTGCGAAACTTAGTGGTCCGTGAGGTGCGAAACTTAGTGGTCCGTGAGGTGTGAAACTTAGTGGTCCGTGAGGTGCGAAACTTAGTGGTCCGTGAGGTATGAAACTTAGTGGTCCGTGAGGTATGAAACTTAGTGGTCCGTGAGGTGCGAAACTTAGTGGTCCGTGAGGTATGAAACTTAGTGGTCCGTGAGGTGCGAAACTTAGTGGTCCGTGAGGTGCGAAACTTAGTGGTCCGTGAGGTGCGAAACTTAGTGGTCCGTGAGGTGCGAAACTTAGTGGTCCGTGAGGTATGAAACTTAGTGGTCCGTGAGGTACGAAACTTAGTGGTCCGTGAGGATGAAACTTAGTGGTCCGTGAGGTGCGAAACTTAGTGGTCCGTGAGGTATGAAACTTAGTGGTCCGTGAGGTGTGAAACTTAGTGGTCCGTGAGGTATGAAACTTAGTGGTCCGTGAGGTGTGAAACTTAGTGGTCCGTGAGGTGTGAAACTTAGTGGTCCGTGAGGTATGAAACTTAGTGGTCCGTGAGGTACGAAACTTAGTGGCCCGTGAGGTGTGAAACTTAGTGGTCCGTGAGGTATGAAACTTAGTGGTCCGTGAGGTATGAAACTTAGTGGTCCGTGAGGTGCGAAACTTAGTGGTCCGTGAGGTATGAAACTTAGTGGTCCGTGAGGTGCGAAACTTAGTGGTCCGTGAGGTATGAAACTTAGTGGTCCGTGAGGTGCGAAACTTAGTGGTCCGTGAGGTGCGAAACTTAGTGGTCCGTGAGGTGCGAAACTTAGTGGTCCGTGAGGTGCGAAACTTAGTGGTCCGTGAGGTATGAAACTTAGTGGTCCGTGAGGTGCGAAACTTAGTGGTCCGTGAGGTGCGAAACTTAGTGGTCCGTGAGGTGCGAAACTTAGTGGTCCGTGAGGTATGAAACTTAGTGGTCCGTGAGGTGCGAAACTTAGTGGTCCGTGAGGTGCGAAACTTAGTGGTCCGTGAGGTGCGAAACTTAGTGGTCCGTGAGGTGCGAAACTTAGTGGTCCGTGAGGTGCGAAACTTAGTGGTCCGTGAGGTGCGAAACTTAGTGGTCCGTGAGGTGTGAAACTTAGTGGTCCGTGAGGTATGAAACTTAGTGGTCCGTGAGGTATGAAACTTAGTGGTCCGTGAGGTGTGAAACTTAGTGGTCCGTGAGGTATGAAACTTAGTGGTCCGTGAGGTGCGAAACTTAGTGGTCCGTGAGGTATGAAACTTAGTGGTCCGTGAGGTGCGAAACTTAGTGGTCCGTGAGGTATGAAACTTAGTGGTCCGTGAGGTGCGAAACTTAGTGGTCCGTGAGGTGAGAAACTTAGTGGTCCGTGAGGTATGAAACTTAGTGGTCCGTGAGGTGCGAAACTTAGTGGTCCGTGAGGTGCGAAACTTAGTGGTCCGTGAGGTGCGAAACTTAGTGGTCCGTGAGGTGCGAAACTTAGTGGTCCGTGAGGTGCGAAACTTAGTGGTCCGTGAGGTGCGAAACTTAGTGGTCCGTGAGGTGCGAAACTTAGTGGTCCGTGAGGTGCGAAACTTAGTGGTCCGTGAGGTATGAAACTTAGTGGTCCGTGAGGTATGAAACTTAGTGGTCCGTGAGGTGCGAAACTTAGTGGTCCGTGAGGTATGAAACTTAGTGGTCCGTGAGGTATGAAACTTAGTGGTCCGTGAGGTATGAAACTTAGTGGTCCGTGAGGTGTGAAACTTAGTGGTCCGTGAGGTGTGAAACTTAGTGGTCCGTGAGGTATGAAACTTAGTGGTCCGTGAGGTACGAAACTTAGTGGCCCGTGAGGAGTGAAACTTAGTGGTCCGTGAGGTATGAAACTTAGTGGTCCGTGACGTATGAAACTTAGTGGTCCGTGAGGTGTGAAACTTAGTGGTCCGTGAGGTATGAAACTTAGTGGTCCGTGAGGTGAAAACTTAGTGGTCCGTGAGGTGTGAAACTTAGTGGTCCGTGAGGTATGAAACTTAGTGGTCCGTGAGGTACGAAACTTAGTGGCCCGTGAGGAGTGAAACTTAGTGGTCCGTGAGGTATGAAACTTAGTGGTCCGTGACGTATGAAACTTAGTGGTCCGTGAGGTGTGAAACTTAGTGGTCCGTGAGGTATGAAACTTAGTGGTCCGTGAGGTGCGAAACTTAGTGGTCCGTGAGGTATGAAACTTAGTGGTCCGTGAGGTGCGAAACTTAGTGGTCCGTGAGGTATGAAACTTAGTGGTCCGTGAGGTGCGAAACTTAGTGGTCCGTGAGGTGAGAAACTTAGTGGTCCGTGAGGTATGAAACTTAGTGGTCAGTGAGGTGCGAAACTTAGTGGTCCGTGAGGTGCGAAACTTAGTGGTCCGTGAGGTGCGAAACTTAGTGGTCCGTGAGGTGCGAAACTTAGTGGTCCGTGAGGTGCGAAACTTAGTGGTCCGTGAGGTGCGAAACTTAGTGGTCCGTGAGGTGCGAAACTTAGTGGTCCGTGAGGTGCGAAACTTAGTGGTCCGTGAGGTATGAAACTTAGTGGTCCGTGAGGTATGAAACTTAGTGGTCCGTGAGGTGCGAAACTTAGTGGTCCGTGAGGTATGAAACTTAGTGGTCCGTGAGGTATGAAACTTAGTGGTCTGTGAGGTATGAAACCTAGTGGTCCGTGAGGTGCGAAACTTAGTGGTCCGTGAGGTGCGAAACTTAGTGGTCCGTGAGGTATGAAACTTAGTGGTCCGTGAGGTGCGAAACTTAGTGGTCCGTGAGGTATGAAACTTAGTGGTCCGTGAGGTGCGAAACTTAGTGGTCCGTGAGGTATGAAACTTAGTGGTCCGTGAGGTGTGAAACTTAGTGGTCCGTGAGGTGTGAAACTTAGTGGTTTGTGAGGTATGAAACTTAGCGGTCCGTGAGGTGCAAAACCTAGTGGTCCGTGAGGTATGAAACTTAGTGGTCCGTGAGGTGCGAAACTTAGTGGTCCGTGAGGTATGAAACTTAGTGGTCCGTGAGGTGCGAAACTTAGTGGTCCGTGAGGTGAGAAACTTAGTGGTCCGTGAGGTATGAAACTTAGTGGTCCGTGAGGTGCGAAACTTAGTGGTCCGTGAGGTGCGAAACTTAGTGGTCCGTGAGGTGCGAAACTTAGTGGTCCGTGAGGTGCGAAACTTAGTGGTCCGTGAGGTATGAAACTTAGTGGTCCGTGAGGTGCGAAACTTAGTGGTCCGTGAGGTGCGAAACTTAGTGGTCCGTGAGGTGCGAAACTTAGTGGTCCGTGAGGTGCGAAACTTAGTGGTCCGTGAGGTGCGAAACTTAGTGGTCCGTGAGGTGCGAAACTTAGTGGTCCGTGAGGTGCGAAACTTAGTGGTCCGTGAGGTGCGAAACTTAGTGGTCCGTGAGGTGCGAAACTTAGTGGTCCGTGAGGTGTGAAACTTAGTGGTCCGTGAGGTGCGAAACTTAGTGGTCCGTGAGGTATGAAACTTAGTGGTCCGTGAGGTATGAAACTTAGTGGTCCGTGAGGTGCGAAACTTAGTGGTCCGTGAGGTATGAAACTTAGTGGTCCGTGAGGTATGAAACTTAGTGGTCCGTGAGGTGCGAAACTTAGTGGTCCGTGAGGTGCGAAACTTAGTGGTCCGTGAGGTGCGAAACTTAGTGGTCCGTGAGGTGTGAAACTTAGTGGTCCGTGAGGTGCGAAACTTAGTGGTCCGTGAGGTATGAAACTTAGTGGTCCGTGAGGTGCGAAACTTAGTGGTCCGTGAGGTATGAAACTTAGTGGTCCGTGAGGTGCGAAACTTAGTGGTCCGTGAGGTGCGAAACTTAGTGGTCCGTGAGGTATGAAACTTAGTGGTCCGTGAGGTGTGAAACTTAGTGGTCCGTGAGGTGCGAAACTTAGTGGTCCGTGAGGTATGAAACTTATTGGTCCGTGAGGTGTGAAACTTAGTGGTCCGTGAGGTGCGAAACTTAGTGGTCCGTGAGGTATGAAACTTAGTGGTCCGTGAGGTATGAAACTTAGTGGTCCGTGAGGTGCGAAACTTAGTGGTCCGTGAGGTATGAAACTTAGTGGTCCGTGAGGTGCGAAACTTAGTGGTCCGTGAGGTGCGAAACTTAGTGGTCCGTGAGGTGCGAAACTTAGTGGTCCGTGAGGTGCGAAACTTAGTGGTCCGTGAGGTATGAAACTTAGTGGTCCGTGAGGTACGAAACTTAGTGGTCCGTGAGGTGTGAAACTTAGTGGTCCGTGAGGTATGAAACTTAGTGGTCCGTGAGGTATGAAACTTAGTGGTCCGTGAGGTGTGAAACTTAGTGGTCCGTGAGGTATGAAACTTAGTGGTCCGTGAGGTGTGAAACTTAGTGGTCCGTGAGGTGTGAAACTTAGTGGTCCGTGAGGTATGAAACTTAGTGGTCCGTGAGGTACGAAACTTAGTGGTCCGTGAGGTGTGAAACTTAGTGGTCCGTGAGGTATGAAACTTAGTGGTCCGTGAGGTATGAAACTTAGTGGTCCGTGAGGTGTGAAACTTAGTGGTCCGTGAGGTATGAAACTTAGTGGTCCGTGAGGTGCGAAACTTAGTGGTCCGTGAGGTATGAAACTTAGTGGTCCGTGAGGTGCGAAACTTAGTGGTCCGTGAGGTATGAAACTTAGTGGTCCGTGAGGTGCGAAACTTAGTGGTCCGTGAGGTGCGAAACTTAGTGGTCCGTGAGGTATGAAACTTAGTGGTCCGTGAGGTGCGAAACTTAGTGGTCCGTGAGGTGCGAAACTTAGTGGTCCGTGAGGTGCGAAACTTAGTGGTCCGTGAGGTGCGAAACTTAGTGGTCCGTGAGGTGCGAAACTTAGTGGTCCGTGAGGTGCGAAACTTAGTGGTCCGTGAGGTGCGAAACTTAGTGGTCCGTGAGGTGCGAAACTTAGTGGTCCGTGAGGTGCGAAACTTAGTGGTCCGTGAGGTATGAAACTTAGTGGTCCGTGAGGTGCGAAACTTAGTGGTCCGTGAGGTGCGAAACTTAGTGGTCCGTGAGGTATGAAACTTAGTGGTCCGTGAGGTGCGAAACTTAGTGGTCCGTGAGGTGCGAAACTTAGTGGTCCGTGAGGTATGAAACTTAGTGGTCCGTGAGGTATGAAACTTAGTGGTCCGTGAGGTGCGAAACTTAGTGGTCCGTGAGGTATGAAACTTAGTGGTCCGTGAGGTGCGAAACTTAGTGGTCCGTGAGGTGCGAAACTTAGTGGTCCGTGAGGTGCGAAACTTAGTGGTCCGTGAGGTATGAAACTTAGTGGTCCGTGAGGTGCGAAACTTAGTGGTCCGTGAGGTGCGAAACTTAGTGGTCCGTGAGGTATGAAACTTAGTGGTCCGTGAGGTGCGAAACTTAGTGGTCCGTGAGGTGCGAAACTTAGTGGTCCGTGAGGTGCGAAACTTAGTGGTCCGTGAGGTGCGAAACTTAGTGGTCCGTGAGGTGCGAAACTTAGTGGTCCGTGAGGTGCGAAACTTAGTGGTCCGTGAGGTGCGAAACTTAGTGGTCCGTGAGGTGCGAAACTTAGTGGTCCGTGAGGTGCGAAACTTAGTGGTCCGTGAGGTGCGAAACTTAGTGGTCCGTGAGGTGCGAAACTTAGTGGTCCGTGAGGTGCGAAACTTAGTGGTCCGTGAGGTGCGAAACTTAGTGGTCCGTGAGGTGCGAAACTTAGTGGTCCGTGAGGTGCGAAACTTAGTGGTCCGTGAGGTGCGAAACTTAGTGGTCCGTGAGGTGCGAAACTTAGTGGTCCGTGAGGTGCGAAACTTAGTGGTCCGTGAGGTGCGAAACTTAGTGGTCCGTGAGGTGCGAAACTTAGTGGTCCGTGAGGTGCGAAACTTAGTGGTCCGTGAGGTGCGAAACTTAGTGGTCCGTGAGGTGCGAAACTTAGTGGTCCGTGAGGTGCGAAACTTAGTGGTCCGTGAGGTGCGAAACTTAGTGGTCCGTGAGGTGTGAAACTTAGTGGTCCGTGAGGTATGAAACTTAGTGGTCCGTGAGGTGCGAAACTTAGTGGTCCGTGAGGTATGAAACTTAGTGGTCCGTGAGGTGCGAAACTTAGTGGTCCGTGAGGTATGAAACTTAGTGGTCCGTGAGGTGCGAAACTTAGTGGTCCGTGAGGTGCGAAACTTAGTGGTCCGTGAGGTGCGAAACTTAGTGGTCCGTGAGGTGCGAAACTTAGTGGTCCGTGAGGTGCGAAACTTAGTGGTCCGTGAGGTGCGAAACTTAGTGGTCCGTGAGGTGCGAAACTTAGTGGTCCGTGAGGTATGAAACTTAGTGGTCCGTGAGGTGCGAAACTTAGTGGTCCGTGAGGTGCGAAACTTAGTGGTCCGTGAGGTGCGAAACTTAGTGGTCCGTGAGGTGCGAAACTTAGTGGTCCGTGAGGTGCGAAACTTAGTGGTCCGTGAGGTATGAAACTTAGTGGTCCGTGAGGTGTGAAACTTAGTGGTCCGTGAGGTGCGAAACTTAGTGGTCCGTGAGGTGCGAAACTTAGTGGTCCGTGAGGTATGAAACTTAGTGGTCCGTGAGGTGCGAAACTTAGTGGTCCGTGAGGTATGAAACTTAGTGGTCCGTGAGGTGCGAAACTTAGTGGTCCGTGAGGTGCGAAACTTAGTGGTCCGTGAGGTGCGAAACTTAGTGGTCCGTGAGGTGCGAAACTTAGTGGTCCGTGAGGTATGAAACTTAGTGGTCCGTGAGGTGCGAAACTTAGTGGTCCGTGAGGTGAAACTTAGTGGTCCGTGAGGTATGAAACTTAGTGGTCCGTGAGGTATGAAACTTAGTGGTCCGTGAGGTGCGAAACTTAGTGGTCCGTGAGGTATGAAACTTAGTGGTCCGTGAGGTGCGAAACTTAGTGGTCCGTGAGGTGCGAAACTTAGTGGTCCGTGAGGTGCGAAACTTAGTGGTCCGTGAGGTGCGAAACTTAGTGGTCCGTGAGGTATGAAACTTAGTGGTCCGTGAGGTGTGAAACTTAGTGGTCCGTGAGGTGCGAAACTTAGTGGTCCGAGAGGTGCGAAACTTAGTGGTCCGTGAGGTATGAAACTTAGTGGTCCGTGAGGTGTGAAACTTAGTGGTCCGTGAGGTGCGAAACTTAGTGGTCCGTGAGGTGCGAAACTTAGTGGTCCGTGAGGTATGAAACTTAGTGGTCCGTGAGGTGCGAAACTTAGTGGTCCGTGAGGTGCGAAACTTAGTGGTCCGTGAGGTATGAAACTTAGTGGTCCGTGAGGTATGAAACTTAGTGGTCCGTGAGGTGTGAAACTTAGTGGTCCGAGAGGTGCGAAACTTAGTGCGACTGCTGCTTGTGGTGTTATGGATATCCAGTAGAATTATTTTTGTCTTGAGGCATTGTCTTTGTCTTAAGGCATTGTCTTTATCTTAAGGCATTGTCTTTATCTTAAGGCATTGTCTTTGTCTTAAGGCATTGTCTTTGTCTAAGGCATTGTCTTTATCTTAAGGCATTGTCTTTGTCTTAAGGCATTGTCTTTGTCTTAAGGCATTGTCTTCTTAAGGCATTGTCTTTGTCTTAAGGCATTGTCTTTGTCTTAAGGCATTGTCTTTGTCTTAGGCATTGTCTTTATCTTAAGGCTTGTCTTTGTCTTAAGGCATTGTCTTGTCTTAAGGCATTGTCTTTGTCTTAAGGCATTGTCTTTATCTTAAGGCATTGTCTTTGTCTTAAGGCATTGTCTTTGTCTTAAGGCATTGTCTTTGTCTTAAGGCATTGTCTTTATCTTAAGGCATTGTCTTTATCTTAAGGCATTGTCTTTGTCTTAAGGCATTGTCTTTGTCTTAAGACATTGTCTTTATCTTAAGGCATTTTCTGTGTCTTGAGCATTGTCTTTGTCTTAAGGCATTGTCTTTATCTTAAGGCATTTCTTTGTCTTGAGGCATTGTCTTTGTCTTAAGGCATTGTCTTTGTCTTAAGGCATTGTCTTTGTCTTAAGGCATTTTCTGTCTTGAGGCATTGTCTTTGTCTTAAGGCATTGTCTTTGTCTTAAGGCATTGTCTTTGTCTTAAGGCATTGTCTTTGTCTTAAGGCATTGTCTTTGTCTTAAGGCATTGTCTTTGTCTTAAGGCATTGTCTTTGTCTTGAGGCATTGTCTTTGTCTTAAGGCATTGTCTTTGTCTTGAGGTATTGCCTTTGTCTTGAGGTATTGTCTTTGTCTTAAGGCATTGTCTTTGTCTTGAGGCATTGTCTTTGTCTTAAGGTATTGTCTTTGTCTTAAGGCATTGTCTTTGTCTTAAGGCATTGTCTTTGTCTTCAGGCATTGTCTTTGTCTTAAGGCATTGTCTTTGTCTTGAGGTATTGTCTTTGTCTTGAGGTATTGTCTTTGTCTTGAGGTATTGTCTTTGTCTTAAGGCATTGTCTTTGTCTTGAGGCATTGTCTTTGTCTTAAGGTATTGTCTTTGTCTTAAGGCATTGTCTTTGTCTTGAGGTATTGTCTTTGTCTTGAGGTATTGTCTTTGTCTTGAGGTATTGTCTTTGTCTTGAGGTATTGTCTTTGTCTTGAGGTATTGTCTTTGTCTTGAGGTATTGTCTTTGTCTTGAGGTATTGTCTTTGTCTTGAGGTATTGTCTTTGTCTTGAGGTATTGTCTTTGTCTTGAGGTATTGTCTTTGTCTTAAGGCATTGTCTTTGTCTTAAGGCATTGTCTTTGTCTTAAGGCATTGTCTTTGTCTTAAGGCATTGTCTTTGTCTTAAGGCATTGTCTTTGTCTTAAGGCATTGTCTTTGTCTTAAGGCATTGTCTTTGTCTTGAGGCATTGTCTTTGTCTTAAGGCATTGTCTTTGTCTTGAGGTATTGTCTTTGTCTTAAGGCATTGTCTTTGTCTTAAGGTATTGTCTTTGTCTTAAGGCATTGTCTTTGTCTTAAGGCATTGTCTTTGTCTTAAGGCATTGTCTTTGTCTTAAGGCATTGTCTTTGTCTTGAGGCATTGTCTTTGTCTTAAGGCATTGTCTTGTCTTGAGGTATTGTCTTTGTCTTAAGGCATTGTCTTTGTCTTAAGGCATTGTCTTTGTCTTGAGGCATTGTCTTGTCTTAAGGCATTGTCTTTGTCTTGAGGTATTGTCTTTGTCTTAAGGCATTGTCTTTGTCTTAAGGCATTGTCTTTGTCTTAAGGCATTGTCTTTGTCTTAAGGCATTGTCTTTGTCTTAAGGCATTGTCGTTGTCTTAAGGCATTGTCTTTGTCTTAAGGCATTGTCTTTGTCTTGAGGCATTGTCTTTTTCTTGAGGTATTGTCGTTGTCTTGAGGCATTGTCTTTGTCTTAAGACATTGTCTTTGTCTTAAGGCATTGTCTTTGTCTTAAGACATTGTGTTTGTCTTAAGGCATTGTCGTTGTCTTGAGGCATTGTCTTTGTCTTAAGGCACTATCTTTGTCTTAAGGCATTGTCTTTGTCTTATGGCATTGTCTTTGTCTTAAGGCATTATCTTTGTCTTAAGGCATTATCTTTGTCTTGAGGCATTGTCTTTGTCTTAAGGCATTGTCTTTGTTTTGAGGCATTGTCTTTGTCTTAAGGCATTGTCTTTGTCTTAAGGTATTGTCTTCGTCTTAAGGCATTGTCTTTGTCTTAAGGCATTGTCTTTGTCTTAAGGCATTGTCTTTGTTGTAAGGCATTGTCTTTGTCTTAAGGCATTGTCTTTGTCTTAAGGCATTGTCTTTGTCTTATAGCATTTCTTTGTCTTCAGGCATTGTCTTTGTCTTGAGGCATTGTCTATGTCTTGAGGTATTGTCTTTGTCTTAAGACATTGTGTTTGTCTTAAGGCATTGTCGTTGTCTTGAGGCATTGTCTTTGTCTTAAGGCACTATCTTTGTCTTAAGGCATTGTCTTTGTCTTAAGGCATTGTCTTGTCTTAAGGCATTGTCTTTGTCTTAAGGCATTGTCTTTGTCTTGAGGCATTGTCTTTTTCTTAAGGCATTGTCGTTGTTTTGAGGCATTGTCTTTGTCTTAAGGCATTGTCTTTGTCTTAAGGCATTGTCTTTGTCTTAAGGCATTGTGTTTGTCTTAAGGCATTGTCTTTGTCTTGAGGCATTGTCTTTGTCTTAAGGCATTGTCTTTGTCTTAAGGCATTGTCTTTGTCTTAAGGCATTGTCTTTGTCTTAAGGCATTGTCTTTGTCTTAAGGCATTGTCTTTGTCTTGAGGCATTGTCTTTGTCTTAAGGCATTGTCTTTGTCTTAAGGCATTGTCTTTGTCTTAAGGCATTGTCTTTGTCTTAAGGCATTGTCTTTGTCTTAAGCATTGTCTTTGTCTTAAGGCATTGTCTTTGTCTTAAGGCATTGTCTTTGTTGTAAGGCATTGTCTTTGTCTTAAGGCATTGTCTTTGTCTTAAGGCACTGTCTTTGTCTTATAGCATTTTCTTTGTCTTCAGGCATTGTCTTTGTCTTGAGGCATTGTCTATGTCTTGAGGTATTGTCTTTGTCTTAAGACATTGTGTTTGTCTTAAGGGCATTGTCGTTGTCTTGAGGCATTGTCTTTGTCTTAAGGCACTATCTTTGTCTTAAGGCATTGTCTTTGTCTTAAGGCATTGTCTTTGTCTTAAGGCATTATCTTTGTCTTAAGGCATTGTCTTTGTCTTGAGGCTTGTCTTTGTCTTAAGGCATTTGTCTTTGTTTTGAGGCATTGTCTTTGTCTTAAGGCATTGTCTTTGTCTTAAGGCATTGTCTTTGTCTTAAGGCATTGTCTTGTCTTAAGGCATTGTCTTTGTCTTGAGGCATTGTCTTTGTCTTAAGGCATTGTCTTTGTCTTAAAGGCATTGTCTTGTCTTAAGGCATTGTCTTTGTCTTAAGGCATTGTCTTTGTCTTAAGGCATTGTCTTTTGTTTGAGGCATTGTCTTTGTCTTAAGGCATTGTCTTTGTCTTAAGGCATTGTCTTTGTCTNTGAAACTTAGTGGTCCGTGAGGTATGAACTTAGTGGTCCGTGAGGTGCGAAACTTAGTGGTCCGTGAGGTATGAAACTTAGTGGTCCGTGAGGTGCGAAACTTAGTGGTCCGTGAGGTATGAAACTTAGTGGTCCGTGAGGTGCGAAACTTAGTGGTCCGTGAGGTATGAAACTTAGTGGTCCGTGAGGTGCGAAACTTAGTGGTCCGTGAGGTATGAAACTTAGTGGTCCGTGAGGTGCGAAACTTAGTGGTCCGTGAGGTAGAAACTTAGTGGTCCGTGAGGTGCGAACTTAGTGGTCCGTGAGGTGAAACTTAGTGGTCCGTGAGGTGCGAAACTTAGTGGTCCGTGAGGTATGAAACTTAGTGGTCCGTGAGGTGAAACTTAGTGGTCCGTGAGGTGCGAAACTTAGTGGTCCGTGAGGTATGAAACTTAGTGGTCCGTGAGGTGCGAAACTTAGTGGTCCGTGAGGTATGAAACTTAGTGGTCCGTGAGGTGCGAAACTTAGTGGTCCGTGAGGTGCGAAACTTAGTGGTCCGTGAGGTGCGAAACTTAGTGGTCGTGAGGTATGAAACTTAGTGGTCCGTGAGGTGCGAAACTTAGTGGTCCGTGAGGTGGAAACTTAGTGGTCCGTGAGGTATGAAACTTAGTGGTCCGTGAGGTGTGAAACTTAGTGGTCCGTGAGGTATGAAACTTAGTGGTCCGTGAGGTGTGAAACTTAGTGGTCCGTGAGGTGTGAAACTTAGTGGTCCGTGAGGTATGAAACTTAGTGGTCCGTGAGGTACGAAACTTAGTGGCCGTGAGGAGTGAAACTTAGTGGTCCGTGAGGTATGAAACTTAGTGGTCCGTGACGTATGAAACTTAGTGGTCCGTGAGGTGTGAAACTTAGTGGTCCGTGAGGTATGAAACTTAGTGGTCCGTGAGGTGCGAAACTTAGTGGTCCGTGAGGTATGAACTTAGTGGTCCGTGAGGTGCGAAACTTAGTGGTCCGTGAGGTATGAAACTTAGTGGTCCGTGAGGTGCGAAACTTAGTGGTCCGTGAGGTGCGAAACTTAGTGGTCCGTGAGGTATGAAACTTAGTGGTCCGTGAGGTGCGAAACTTAGTGGTCCGTGAGGTGCGAAACTTAGTGGTCCGTGAGGTGCGAAACTTAGTGGTCCGTGAGGTGCGAAACTTAGTGGTCCGTGAGGTGCGAAACTTAGTGGTCCGTGAGGTGCGAAACTTAGTGGTCCGTGAGGTGCGAAACTTAGTGGTCCGTGAGGTGCGAAACTTAGTGGTCCGTGAGGTGCGAAACTTAGTGGTCCGTGAGGTGCGAAACTTAGTGGTCCGTGAGGTGCGAAACTTAGTGGTCCGTGAGGTGCGAAACTTAGTGGTCCGTGAGGTGCGAAACTTAGTGGTCCGTGAGGTGTGAAACTTAGTGGTCCGTGAGGTGCGAAACTTAGTGGTCCGTGAGGTGTGAAACTTAGTGGTCCGTGAGGTGCGAAACTTAGTGGTCCGTGAGGTGCGAAACTTAGTGGTCCGTGAGGTATGAAACTTAGTGGTCCGTGAGGTGCGAAACTTAGTGGTCCGTGAGGTATGAAACTTAGTGGTCCGTGAGGTGCGAAACTTAGTGGTCCGTGAGGTATGAAACTTAGTGGTCCGTGAGGTGCGAAACTTAGTGGTCCGTGAGGTGCGAAACTTAGTGGTCCGTGAGGTGCGAAACTTAGTGGTCCGTGAGGTGCGAAACTTAGTGGTCCGTGAGGTGCGAAACTTAGTGGTCCGTGAGGTGCGAAACTTAGTGGTCCGTGAGGTGCGAAACTTAGTGGTCCGTGAGGTGCGAAACTTAGTGGTCCGTGAGGTATGAAACTTAGTGGTCCGTGAGGTGCGAAACTTAGTGGTCCGTGAGGTATGAAACTTAGTGGTCCGTGAGGTGCGAAACTTAGTGGTCCGTGAGGTATGAAACTTAGTGGTCCGTGAGGTGCGAAACTTAGTGGTCCGTGAGGTGCGAAACTTAGTGGTCCGTGAGGTATGAAACTTAGTGGTCCGTGAGGTGTGAAACTTAGTGGTCCGTGAGGTGCGAAACTTAGTGGTCCGTGAGGTGTGAAACTTAGTGGTCCGTGAGGTGCGAAACTTAGTGGTCCGTGAGGTGTGAAACTTAGTGGTCCGTGAGGTTGAAACTTAGTGGTCCGTGAGGTGCGAAACTTAGTGGTCCGTGAGGTATGAAACTTAGTGGTCCGTGAGGTGCGAAACTTAGTGGTCCGTGAGGTGCGAAACTTAGTGGTCCGTGAGGTATGAAACTTAGTGGTCCGTGAGGTATGAAACTTAGTGGTCCGTGAGGTGCGAAACTTAGTGGTCCGTGAGGTATGAAACTTAGTGGTCCGTGAGGTGCGAAACTTAGTGGTCCGTGAGGTGCGAAACTTAGTGGTCCGTGAGGTGCGAAACTTAGTGGTCCGTGAGGTATGAAACTTAGTGGTCCGTGAGGTGCGAAACTTAGTGGTCCGTGAGGTATGAAACTTAGTGGTCCGTGAGGTGCGAAACTTAGTGGTCCGTGAGGTATGAAACTTAGTGGTCCGTGAGGTGCGAAACTTAGTGGTCCGTGAGGTGCGAAACTTAGTGGTCCGTGAGGTATGAAACTTAGTGGTCCGTGAGGTTGAAACTTAGTGGTCCGTGAGGTGCGAAACTTAGTGGTCCGTGAGGTATGAAACTTAGTGGTCCGTGAGGTATGAAACTTAGTGGTCCGTGAGGTGCGAAACTTAGTGGTCCGTGAGGTGAAACTTAGTGGTCCGTGAGGTATGAAACTTAGTGGTCCGTGAGGTGCGAAACTTAGTGGTCCGTGAGGTGCGAAACTTAGTGGTCCGTGAGGTGCGAAACTTAGTGGTCCGTGAGGTGCGAAACTTAGTGGTCCGTGAGGTGCGAAACTTAGTGGTCCGTGAGGTGCGAAACTTAGTGGTCCGTGAGGTGCGAAACTTAGTGGTCCGTGAGGTGCGAAACTTAGTGGTCCGTGAGGTGCGAAACTTAGTGGTCCGTGAGGTGCGAAACTTAGTGGTCCGTGAGGTGTGAAACTTAGTGGTCCGTGAGGTATGAAACTTAGTGGTCCGTGAGGTGCGAAACTTAGTGGTCCGTGAGGTGCGAAACTTAGTGGTCCGTGAGGTATGAAACTTAGTGGTCCGTGAGGTGCGAAACTTAGTGGTCCGTGAGGTGCGAAACTTAGTGGTCCGTGAGGTATGAAACTTAGTGGTCCGTGAGGTATGAAACTTAGTGGTCCGTGAGGTGCGAAACTTAGTGGTCCGTGAGGTATGAAACTTAGTGGTCCGTGAGGTGCGAAACTTAGTGGTCCGTGAGGTATGAAACTTAGTGGTCCGTGAGGTGTGAAACTTAGTGGTCCGTGAGGTGCGAAACTTAGTGGTCCGTGAGGTATGAAACTTAGTGGTCCGTGAGGTGCGAAACTTAGTGGTCCGTGAGGTATGAAACTTAGTGGTCCGTGAGGTGCGAAACTTAGTGGTCCGTGAGGTATGAAACTTAGTGGTCCGTGAGGTGCGAAACTTAGTGGTCCGTGAGGTGCGAAACTTAGTGGTCCGTGAGGTGCGAAACTTAGTGGTCCGTGAGGTGCGAAACTTAGTGGTCCGTGAGGTGCGAAACTTAGTGGTCCGTGAGGTGCGAAACTTAGTGGTCCGTGAGGTGCGAAACTTAGTGGTCCGTGAGGTGCGAAACTTAGTGGTCCGTGAGGTGCGAAACTTAGTGGTCCGTGAGGTGCGAAACTTAGTGGTCCGTGAGGTGCGAAACTTAGTGGTCCGTGAGGTGCGAAACTTAGTGGTCCGTGAGGTGCGAAACTTAGTGGTCCGTGAGGTGCGAAACTTAGTGGTCCGTGAGGTGCGAAACTTAGTGGTCCGTGAGGTGCGAAACTTAGTGGTCCGTGAGGTGCGAAACTTAGTGGTCCGTGAGGTGCGAAACTTAGTGGTCCGTGAGGTGCGAAACTTAGTGGTCCGTGAGGTGCGAAACTTAGTGGTCCGTGAGGTGCGAAACTTAGTGGTCCGTGAGGTGCGAAACTTAGTGGTCCGTGAGGTGCGAAACTTAGTGGTCCGTGAGGTGCGAAACTTAGTGGTCCGTGAGGTGCGAAACTTAGTGGTCCGTGAGGTGCGAAACTTAGTGGTCCGTGAGGTGCGAAACTTAGTGGTCCGTGAGGTGCGAAACTTAGTGGTCCGTGAGGTGCGAAACTTAGTGGTCCGTGAGGTGCGAAACTTAGTGGTCCGTGAGGTATGAAACTTAGTGGTCCGTGAGGTGTGAAACTTAGTGGTCCGTGAGGTGCGAAACTTAGTGGTCCGTGAGGTGCGAAACTTAGTGGTCCGTGAGGTATGAAACTTAGTGGTCCGTGAGGTGCGAAACTTAGTGGTCCGTGAGGTGCGAAACTTAGTGGTCCGTGAGGTGCGAAACTTAGTGGTCCGTGAGGTGCGAAACTTAGTGGTCCGTGAGGTGCGAAACTTAGTGGTCCGTGAGGTATGAAACTTAGTGGTCCGTGAGGTGCGAAACTTAGTGGTCCGTGAGGTGCGAAACTTAGTGGTCCGTGAGGTGCGAAACTTAGTGGTCCGTGAGGTGTGAAACTTAGTGGTCCGTGAGGTGCGAAACTTAGTGGTCCGTGAGGTGCGAAACTTAGTGGTCCGTGAGGTATGAAACTTAGTGGTCCGTGAGGTGCGAAACTTAGTGGTCCGTGAGGTATGAAACTTAGTGGTCCGTGAGGTGCGAAACTTAGTGGTCCGTGAGGTATGAAACTTAGTGGTCCGTGAGGTGCGAAACTTAGTGGTCCGTGAGGTGCGAAACTTAGTGGTCCGTGAGGTGCGAAACTTAGTGGTCCGTGAGGTGCGAAACTTAGTGGTCCGTGAGGTATGAAACTTAGTGGTCCGTGAGGTGCGAAACTTAGTGGTCCGTGAGGTGCGAAACTTAGTGGTCCGTGAGGTATGAAACTTAGTGGTCCGTGAGGTGCGAAACTTAGTGGTCCGTGAGGTGCGAAACTTAGTGGTCCGTGAGGTGCGAAACTTAGTGGTCCGTGAGGTGCGAAACTTAGTGGTCCGTGAGGTGCGAAACTTAGTGGTCCGTGAGGTGTGAAACTTAGTGGTCCGTGAGGTGCGAAACTTAGTGGTCCGTGAGGTGCGAAACTTAGTGGTCCGTGAGGTGTGAAACTTAGTGGTCCGTGAGGTGCGAAACTTAGTGGTCCGTGAGGTGCGAAACTTAGTGGTCCGTGAGGTGCGAAACTTAGTGGTCCGTGAGGTGCGAAACTTAGTGGTCCGTGAGGTGCGAAACTTAGTGGTCCGTGAGGTGCGAAACTTAGTGGTCCGTGAGGTGTGAAACTTAGTGGTCCGTGAGGTATGAAACTTAGTGGTCCGTGAGGTGCGAAACTTAGTGGTCCGTGAGGTGAAACTTAGTGGTCCGTGAGGTGCGAAACTTAGTGGTCCGTGAGGTATAAACTTAGTGGTCCGTGAGGTGCGAAACTTAGTGGTCCGTGAGGTATGAAACTTAGTGGTCCGTGAGGTGCGAAACTTAGTGGTCCGTGAGGTATGAAACTTAGTGGTCCGTGAGGTGCGAAACTTAGTGGTCCGTGAGGTGCGAAACTTAGTGGTCCGTGAGGTATGAAACTTAGTGGTCCGTGAGTTGAAACTTAGTGGTCCGTGAGGTGCGAAACTTAGTGGTCCGTGAGGTATGAAACTTAGTGGTCCGTGAGGTGCGAAACTTAGTGTCCGTGAGGTGCGAAACTTAGTGGTCCGTGAGGTGCGAAACTTAGTGGTCCGTGAGGTGCGAAACTTAGTGGTCCGTGAGGTGAAAACTTAGTGGTCCGTGAGGTCGAAACTTAGTGGTCCGTGAGGTGTGAAACTTAGTGGTCCGTGAGGTGCGAAACTTAGTGGTCCGTGAGGTATGAAACTTAGTGGTCCGTGAGGTGTGAAACTTAGTGGTCCGTGAGGTGCGAAACTTAGTGGTCGTGAGGTATGAAACTTAGTGGTCCGTGAGGTGCGAAACTTAGTGGTCCGTGAGGTATGAAACTTAGTGGTCCGTGAGGTGCGAAACTTAGTGGTCCGTGAGGTGCGAAACTTAGTGGTCCGTGAGGTATGAAACTTAGTGGTCCGTGAGGTATGAAACTTAGTGTCCGTGAGGTGCGAAACTTAGTGGTCCGTGAGGTATGAAACTTAGTGGTCCGTGAGGTGCGAAACTTAGTGGTCCGTGAGGTGAAACTTAGTGTCCGTGAGGTGCGAAAACTTAGTGTCCGTGAGGTGTGAACTTAGTGGTCCGTGAGGTGCGAAACTTAGTGGTCCATGAGGTACGAAACTTAGTGGCCGTGAGGAGTGAAACTTAGTGGTCTGAGGTATGAAACTTAGTGGTCCGTGACGTATGAACTTAGTGGTCCTGAGGTGGTGAAACTTAGTGGTCCGTGAGGTATGAAACTTAGTAGCCCATGAGGAGTGAAACTTAGTGGTCCGTGAGGTGTGAAACTTAGTGGTCCGTGAGGTATGAAACTTAGTGGTCCGTGAGGTACGAAACTTAGTGGCCCGTGAGGAGTGAAACTTAGTGGTCCGTGAGGTATGAAACTTAGTGGTCCGTGACGTATGAAACTTAGTGGTCCGTGAGGTATGAAACTTAGTGGTCCGTGAGGTGCGAAACTTAGTGGTCCGTGAGGTATGAAACTTAGTGGTCCGTGAGGTGCGAAACTTAGTGGCCGTGAGGTGCGAAACTTAGTGGTCCGTGAGGTGTGAAACTTAGTGGTCCGTGAGGTGCGAAACTTAGTGGTCCGTGAGGTGCGAAACTTAGTGGTCCGTGAGGTATGAAACTTAGTGGTCCGTGAGGTGCGAAACTTAGTGGTCCGTGAGGTATGAAACTTAGTGGTCCGTGAGGTGCGAAACTTAGTGGTCCGTGAGGTGCGAAACTTAGTGGTCCGTGAGGTGCGAAACTTAGTGGTCCGTGAGGTGCGAAACTTAGTGGTCCGTGAGGTATGAAACTTAGTGGTCCGTGAGGTACGAAACTTAGTGGTCCGTGAGGAGTGAAACTTAGTGGTCCGTGAGGTATGAACTTAGTGGTCCGTGAGGTATGAAACTTAGTGGTCCGTGAGGTGTGAAACTTAGTGGTCCGTGAGGTATGAAACTTAGTGGTCCGTGAGGTGTGAAACTTAGTGGTCCGTGAGGTGTGAAACTTAGTGGTCCGTGAGGTATGAAACTTAGTGGTCCGTGAGGTGCGAAACTTAGTGGTCCGTGAGGTGTGAAACTTAGTGGTCCGTGAGGTATGAAACTTAGTGGTCCGTGAGGTATGAAACTTAGTGGTCCGTGAGGTGCGAAACTTAGTGGTCCGTGAGGTATGAAACTTAGTGGTCCGTGAGGTGCGAAACTTAGTGGTCCGTGAGGTATGAAACTTAGTGGTCCGTGAGGTGCGAAACTTAGTGGTCCGTGAGGTGCGAAACTTAGTGGTCCGTGAGGTGCGAAACTTAGTGGTCCGTGAGGTGCGAAACTTAGTGGTCCGTGAGGTATGAAACTTAGTGGTCCGTGAGGTGCGAAACTTAGTGGTCCGTGAGGTGCGAAACTTAGTGGTCCGTGAGGTGCGAAACTTAGTGGTCCGTGAGGTGCGAAACTTAGTGGTCCGTGAGGTGCGAAACTTAGTGGTCCGTGAGGTGCGAAACTTAGTGGTCCGTGAGGTGCGAAACTTAGTGGTCCGTGAGGTGCGAAACTTAGTGGTCCGTGAGGTGCGAAACTTAGTGGTCCGTGAGGTGCGAAACTTAGTGGTCCGTGAGGTGCGAAACTTAGTGGTCCGTGAGGTGCGAAACTTAGTGGTCCGTGAGGTGTGAAACTTAGTGGTCCGTGAGGTGCGAAACTTAGTGGTCCTTAGTGGTCCGTGAGGTGCGAAACTTAGTGGTCCGTGAGGTGCGAAACTTAGTGGTCCGTGAGGTGCGAAACTTAGTGGTCCGAGAAGTGCAAAACTTAGTGCTCCGTGAGGTATGAAACTTAGTGGTCCGTGAGGTGCGAAACTTAGTGGTCCGTGAGGTATGAAACTTAGTGGTCCGTGAGGTGCGAAACTTAGTGGTCCGTGAGGTGCGAAACTTAGTGGTCCGTGAGGTATGAAACTTAGTGGTCCGTGAGGTGTGAAACTTAGTGGTCCGTGAGGTGCGAAACTTAGTGGTCCGTGAGGTATGAAACTTAGTGGTCCGTGAGGTGTGAAACTTAGTGGTCCGTGAGGTGCGAAACTTAGTGGTCCGTGAGGTATGAAACTTAGTGGTCCGTGAGGTATGAAACTTAGTGGTCCGTGAGGTGCGAAACTTAGTGGTCCGTGAGGTATGAAACTTAGTGGTCCGTGAGGTGCGAAACTTAGTGGTCCGTGAGGTGCGAAACTTAGTGGTCCGTGAGGTGCGAAACTTAGTGGTCCGTGAGGTGCGAAACTTAGTGGTCCGTGAGGTATGAAACTTAGTGGTCCGTGAGGTACGAAACTTAGTGGCCCGTGAGGAGTGAAACTTAGTGGTCCGTGAGGTATGAAACTTAGTGGTCCGTGACGTATGAAACTTAGTGGTCCGTGAGGTGTGAAACTTAGTGGTCCGTGAGGTATGAAACTTAGTAGCCCATGAGGAGTGAAACTTAGTGGTCCGTGAGGTGTGAAACTTAGTGGTCCGTGAGGTATGAAACTTAGTGGTCCGTGAGGTACGAAACTTAGTGGGTGAGGTGTGAAACTTAGTGGTCCGTGAGGTATGAAACTTAGTGGTCCGTGAGGTATGAAACTTAGTGGTCCGTGAGGTGTGAAACTTAGTGGTCCGTGAGGTATGAAACTTAGTGGTCCGTGAGGTATGAAACTTAGTGGTCCGTGAGGTGTGAAACTTAGTGGTCCGTGAGGTATGAAACTTAGTGGTCCGTGAGGTGCGAAACTTAGTGGTCCGTGAGGTATGAAACTTAGTGGTCCGTGAGGTGCGAAACTTAGTGGTCCGTGAGGTATGAAACTTAGTGGTCCGTGAGGTGCGAAACTTAGTGGTCCGTGAGGTGCGAAACTTAGTGGTCCGTGAGGTATGAAACTTAGTGGTCCGTGAGGTGCGAAACTTAGTGGTCCGTGAGGTGCGAAACTTAGTGGTCCGTGAGGTGCGAAACTTAGTGGTCCGTGAGGTGCGAAACTTAGTGGTCCGTGAGGTGCGAAACTTAGTGGTCCGTGAGGTGCGAAACTTAGTGGTCCGTGAGGTGCGAAACTTAGTGGTCCGTGAGGTGCGAAACTTAGTGGTCCGTGAGGTGCGAAACTTAGTGGTCCGTGAGGTGCGAAACTTAGTGGTCCGTGAGGTGCGAAACTTAGTGGTCCGTGAGGTGCGAAACTTAGTGGTCCGTGAGGTGTGAAACTTAGTGGTCCGTGAGGTGCGAAACTTAGTGGTCCGTGAGGTGCGAAACTTAGTGGTCCGTGAGGTGCGAAACTTAGTGGTCCGTGAGGTGCGAAACTTAGTGGTCCGTGAGGTGCGAAACTTAGTGGTCCGTGAGGTGCGAAACTTAGTGGTCCGTGAGGTGTGAAACTTAGTGGTCCGTGAGGTGCGAAACTTAGTGGTCCGTGAGGTGTGAAACTTAGTGGTCCGTGAGGTGTGAAACTTAGTGGTCCGTGAGGTGTGAAACTTAGTGGTCCGTGAGGTATGAAACTTAGTGGTCCGTGAGGTGCGAAACTTAGTGGTCCGTGAGGTATGAAACTTAGTGGTCCGTGAGGTGCGAAACTTAGTGGTCCGTGAGGTATGAAACTTAGTGGTCCGTGAGGTGCGAAACTTAGTGGTCCGTGAGGTGCGAAACTTAGTGGTCCGTGAGGTGCGAAACTTAGTGGTCCGTGAGGTGTGAAACTTAGTGGTCCGAGAAGTGCAAAACTTAGTGGTCCGTGAGGTATGAAACTTAGTGGTCCGTGAGGTGCGAAACTTAGTGGTCCGTGAGGTATGAAACTTAGTGGTCCGTGAGGTGCGAAACTTAGTGGTCCGTGAGGTATGAAACTTAGTGGTCCGTGAGGTGCGAAACTTAGTGGTCCGTGAGGTATGAAACTTAGTGGTCCGTGAGGTGCGAAACTTAGTGGTCCGTGAGGTGCGAAACTTAGTGGTCCGTGAGGTATGAAACTTAGTGGTCCGTGAGGTGCGAAACTTAGTGGTCCGTGAGGTGCGAAACTTAGTGGTCCGTGAGGTGCGAAACTTAGTGGTCCGTGAGGTGCGAAACTTAGTGGTCCGTGAGGTGCGAAACTTAGTGGTCCGTGAGGTGCGAAACTTAGTGGTCCGTGAGGTGCGAAACTTAGTGGTCCGTGAGGTGCGAAACTTAGTGGTCCGTGAGGTGCGAAACTTAGTGGTCCGTGAGGTGTGAAACTTAGTGGTCCGTGAGGTATGAAACTTAGTGGTCCGTGAGGTGCGAAACTTAGTGGTCCGTGAGGTGTGAAACTTAGTGGTCCGTGAGGTGCGAAACTTAGTGGTCCGTGAGGTATGAAACTTAGTGGTCCGTGAGGTGCGAAACTTAGTGGTCCGTGAGGTGCGAAACTTAGTGGTCCGTGAGGTATGAAACTTAGTGGTCCGTGAGGTGTGAAACTTAGTGGTCCGTGAGGTGCGAAACTTAGTGGTCCGTGAGGTGCGAAACTTAGTGGTCCGTGAGGTGCGAAACTTAGTGGTCCGTGAGGTGCGAAACTTAGTGGTCCGTGAGGTGCGAAACTTAGTGGTCCGTGAGGTGCGAAACTTAGTGGTCCGTGAGGTGCGAAACTTAGTGGTCCGTGAGGTGCGAAACTTAGTGGTCCGTGAGGTGCGAAACTTAGTGGTCCGTGAGGTGCGAAACTTAGTGGTCCGTGAGGTGCGAAACTTAGTGGTCCGTGAGGTGCGAAACTTAGTGGTCCGTGAGGTGCGAAACTTAGTGGTCCGTGAGGTGCGAAACTTAGTGGTCCGTGAGGTGCGAAACTTAGTGGTCCGTGAGGTGAAACTTAGTGGTCCGTGAGGTGTGAAACTTAGTGGTCCGTGAGGTGCGAAACTTAGTGGTCCGTGAGGTGCGAAACTTAGTGGTCCGTGAGGCGAAACTTAGTGGTCCGTGAGGTGAAACTTAGTGGTCCGTGAGGTATGAAACTTAGTGGTCCGTGAGGTGCGAAACTTAGTGGTCCGTGAGGTATGAAACTTAGTGGTCCGTGAGGTGCGAAACTTAGTGGTCCGTGAGGTGCGAAACTTAGTGGTCCGTGAGGTGCGAAACTTAGTGGTCCGTGAGGTGCGAAACTTAGTGGTCCGTGAGGTGAAACTTAGTGGTCCGTGAGGTGCGAACTTAGTGGTCCGTGAGGTGAAACTTAGTGGTCCGTGAGGTGTGAAACTTAGTGGTCCGTGAGGTAGAAACTTAGTGGTCCGTGAGGTGTGAAACTTAGTGGTCCGTGAGGTGCGAAACTTAGTGGTCCGTGAGGTGAAACTTAGTGGTCCGTGAGGTGCGAACTTAGTGGTCCGTGAGGTATGAAACTTAGTGGTCCGTGAGGTGCGAAACTTAGTGGTCCGTGAGGATGAAACTTAGTGGTCCGTGAGGTATGAAACTTAGTGGTCCGTGAGGTATGAAACTTAGTGGTCCGTGAGGTGTGAAACTTAGTGGTCCGTGAGGTATGAAACTTAGTGGTCCGTGAGGTGCGAAACTTAGTGGTCCGTGAGGTATGAAACTTAGTGGTCCGTGAGGTGCGAAACTTAGTGGTCCGTGAGGTATGAAACTTAGTGGTCCGTGAGTGCGAAACTTAGTGGTCCGTGAGGTGAGAAACTTAGTGGTCCGTGAGGTATGAAACTTAGTGGTCAGTGAGGTGCGAAACTTAGTGGTCCGTGAGGTGCGAAACTTAGTGGTCCGTGAGGTGCGAAACTTAGTGGTCCGTGAGGTGCGAAACTTAGTGGTCCGTGAGGTGCGAAACTTAGTGGTCCGTGAGGTGCGAAACTTAGTGGTCCGTGAGGTGCGAAACTTAGTGGTCCGTGAGGTGTGAAACTTAGTGGTCCGTGAGGTGCGAAACTTAGTGGTCCGTGAGGTGCGAAACTTAGTGGTCCGTGAGGTGCGAAACTTAGTGGTCCGTGAGGTGCGAAACTTAGTGGTCCGTGAGGTGCGAAACTTAGTGGTCCGTGAGGTGCGAAACTTAGTGGTCCGTGAGGTGCGAAACTTAGTGGTCCGTGAGGTGCGAAACTTAGTGGTCCGTGAGGTGAAACTTAGTGGTCCGTGAGTGGAAACTTAGTGGTCCGTGAGGTGCGAAACTTAGTGGTCCGTGAGTGTGAAACTTAGTGGTCCGTGAGTGTAAACTTAGTGGTCCGTGAGGTGCGAAACTTAGTGTCCGTGAGGTGTGAAACTTAGTGGTCCGTGAGGTGCGAAACTTAGTGGTCCGTGAGGTGTGAACTTAGTGGTCCGTGAGGTGCGAAACTTAGTGGTCCGTGAGTATGAAACTTAGTGGTCCGTGAGGTGCGAAACTTAGTGGTCCGTGAGTATGAAACTTAGTGGTCCGTGAGGTGCGAAACTTAGTGGTCCGTGAGGTATAAACTTAGTGGTCCGTGAGGTGCGAAACTTAGTGGTCCGTGAGGTGCGAAACTTAGTGGTCCGTGAGGTGCGAAACTTAGTGGTCCGTGAGTTGAAACTTAGTGTCCGTGAGTGCGAAACTTAGTGGTCCGTGAGGTGCGAAACTTAGTGTCCGTGAGGTGAAACTTAGTGGTCCGTGTGTGGTGAAACTTAGTGTTCCGTGAGGTGCGAAACTTAGTGGTCCGTGAGTATGAAACTTAGTGGTCCGTGAGGTGTGAAACTTAGTGGTCCGTGAGGTGCGAAACTTAGTGGTCCGTGAGGTATGAACTTAGTGGTCCGTGAGGTTGAAACTTAGTGGTCCGTGAGGTGCGAAACTTAGTGGTCCGTGAGGTATGAAACTTAGTGGTCCGTGAGGTTGAAACTTAGTGGTCCGTGAGGTGCGAAACTTAGTGGTCCGTGAGGTGCGAAACTTAGTGGTCCGTGAGGTGCGAACTTAGTGGTCCGTGAGGTATGAAACTTAGTGGTC
>WNGS01157708.1:3179-20231 GCA_020271785.1 Procambarus virginalis
CACCATGATGTGTGTAGTGGTCGTGTATGTGTCCCCCATGATGTGTGTAGTGGTCGTGTATGTGTCCCACCATGATGTGTGTGTGGTCGTGTATGTGTCCCACCATGATGTGTAGTGGTCGTGTATGTGTCCCACCATGATGTGTGTAGTGGTCGTGTATGTGTCCCACCATGATGTGTACAGTGGTCGTGTATGTGTCCCACCATGATGTGTGTAGTGGTCGTGTATGTGCCCACCATGATGTGTACAGTGGTCGTGTATTGTCCACCATGATGTGTGTAGTGGTCGTGTATGTGTCCCACCATGATGTGTGTAGGGTCGTGTATGTGTCCCACCATGATGTGTGTAGGGTCGTGTATGTGTCCCACCATGATGTGGTAGGGGTCGTGTATGTGTCCCACCATGATGTGTGTGGGGTCGTGTATGTGTCCCACCATGATGTGTCGTGGTCGTGTATGTGTCCCACCATGATGTGTGTAGTGGTCGTGTATGTGTCCCACCATGATGTGTGTAGTGGTCGTGTATGTGTCCCACCATGATGTGTACAGTGGTCGTGTATGTGTCCCACCATGATGTGTACAGTGGTCGTGTATGTGTCCCACCATGATGTGTGTAGTGGTCGTGTATGTGTCCCACCATGATGTGTACAGTGGTCGTGTATGTGTCCCACCATGATGTGTACAGTGGTCGTGTATGTGTCCCACCATGATGTGTGTAGTTGTCGTGTATGTGTCCCACCATGATGTGTGTAGTGGTCGTGTATGTGTCCCACCATGATGTGTGGCATTCGTGTATGTGTCCCACCCATGATGTGTCTAGTGTCGTGTATGTGTCCCACCATGATGTGTCTAGTGGTCGTGTATGTGTCCCACCATGATGTGTCTAGTGGTCGTGTATGTGCCCCACCATGATGTGTACAGTGGTCGTGTATGTGTCCCACCATGATGTGTGTATTGGTCGTGTATGTGTCCCACCATGATGTGTACATTGGTCGTGTATGTGTCCCACCATGTGTGTGGCATCGTGTATGTGTCCCACCATGATGTGTACAGTGGTCGTATGTGTCCCACCATGATGTGTACAGTGGTCGTGTATGTGTCCCACCATGATGTGTGTAGTGGTCGTGTATGTGTCCCACCATGATGTGTCAGTGGTCGTGTATGTGTCCCACCATGATGTGTACAGTGGTCGTGTATGTGTCCCACCATGATGTGTACAGTGGTCGTGTATGTGTCCCACCATGATGTGTACAGTGGTCGTGTATGTGTCCCACCATGATGTGTGTAGTGGTCGTGTATGTGTCCCACCATGATGTGTGTAGTGGTCGTGTATGTGTCCCACCATGATGTGTACGTGGTCGTGTATGTGTCCCACCATGATGTGTGTAGTGGTCGTGTATGTGTCCCACCATGATGTGTGTATTGGTCGTGTATGTGTCCCACCATGATGTTGTAGTGGTCGTGTATGTGTCCCACCATGATGTGTGTAGTGGTCGTGTATGTGTCCCACCATGATGTGTGTAGTGGTCGTGTATGTGTCCCACCATGATGTGTCTAGTGGTCGTGTATGTGTCCCACCATGATGTGTACAGTGGTCGTGTATGTGTCCCACCATGATGTGTGTATTGGTCGTGTATGTGTCCCACCATGATGTGTACAGTGGTCGTGTATGTGTCCCACCATGATGTGTACAGTGGTCGTGTATGTGTCCCACCATGATGTGTGTAGTGGTCGTGTATGTGTCCCACCATGATGTGTACAGTGGTCGTGTATGTGTCCCACCATGATGTGTACAGTGGTCGTGTATGTGTCCCACCATGATGGTGTAGTGGTCGTGTATGTGTCCCACCATGATGTGTATTGGTCGTGTATGTGTCCCACCATGATGTGTGACATTCGTGTATGTGTCCCACCATGATGTGTACAGTGGTCGTGTATGTGTCCCACCATGATGTGTCTAGTGGTCGTGTATGTGTCCCACCATGATGTGTTAGTGGTCGTGTATGTGTCCCACCATGATGTGTGTAGTGGTCGTGTATGTGTCCCACCATGATGTGTACAGTGGTCGTGTATGTGTCCCACCATGATGTGTATGGTCGTGTATGTGTCCCACCATGATGTGTGTATTGGTCGTGTATGTGTCCCACCATGATGTGTGGCATTCGTGTATGTGTCCCACCATGATGTGTACAGTGGTCGTGTATGTGTCCCACCATGATGTGTGGCGTGGTCGTGTATGTGTCCCACCATGATGTGTACAGTGGTCGTGTATGTGTCCCACCATGATGTGTGGCGTGGTCGTGTATGTGTCCCACCATGATGTGTACAGTGGTCGTGTATGTGTCCCACCATGATGTGTACAGTGGTCGTGTATGTGTCCCACCATGATGTGTATAGTGGTCGTGTATGTGTCCCACCATGATGTGTGGCGTGGTCGTGTATGTGTCCCACCATGATGTGTACAGTGGTCGTGTATGTGTCCCACCATGATGTGTGTAGTGGTCGTGTATGTGTCCCACCATGATGTGTACAGTGGTCGTGTATGTGTCCTACTATGATGTGTACAGTGGTCGTGTATGTGTGCCACCATGATGTGTGTAGGAGTCGTGTATGTGTCCCACCAAGATGTGTGTAGAAGTCGTGTATGTGTCCCACTATGATGTGTGTAGGGGTCGTGTATGTGTCCCACCATGATGTGTGTAGGGGTCGTGTATGTGTCCCACCATGATGTGTCGTGGTCGTGTATGTGTCCCACCATGATGTGTGTAGTGGTCGTGTATGTGTCCCACCATGATGTGTGTAGTGGTCGTGTATGTGTCCCACCATGATGTGTACAGTGGTCGTGTATGTGTCCCACCATGATGTGTACAGTGGTCGTGTATGTGTCCCACCATGATGTGTGTAGTGGTCGTGTATGTGTCCCACCATGATGTGTACAGTGGTCGTGTATGTGTCCCACCATGATGTGTACAGTGGTCGTGTATGTGTCCCACCATGATGTGTGTAGTTGTCGTGTATGTGTCCCACCATGATGTGTGTATTGGTCGTGTATGTGTCCCACCATGATGTGTGGCATTCGTGTATGTGTCCCACCATGATGTGTGTAGTGGTCGTGTATGTGTCCCACCATGATGTGTGTAGTGGTCGTGTATGTGTCCCACCATGATGTGTCTAGTGGTCGTGTATGTGTCCCACCATGATGTGTACAGTGGTCGTGTATGTGTCCCACCATGATGTGTGTATTGGTCGTGTATGTGTCCCACCATGATGTGTGTATGGTCGTGTATGTGTCCCACCATGATGTGTGGCATTCGTGTATGTGTCCCACCATGATGTGTCTAGTGGTCGTGTATGTGTCCCACCATGATGTGTAGTGGTCGTGTATGTGTCCCACCATGATGTGTTAGTGGTCGTGTATGTGTCCCACCATGATGTGTACAGTGGTCGTGTATGTGTCCCACCATGATGTGTGTAGTGGTCGTGTATGTGTCCCACCATGATGTGTACAGTGGTCGTGTATGTGTCCCACCATGATGTGTACAGTGGTCGTGTATGTGTCCCACCATGATGTGTGTAGTGGTCGTGTATGTGTCCCACCATGATGTGTACAGTGGTCGTGTATGTGTCCCACCATGATGTGTACAGTGGTCGTGCATGTGTCCCACCATGATGTGTGTAGTTGTCGTGTATGTGTCCCACCATGATGTGTGTATTGGTCGTGTATGTGTCCCACCATGATGTGTGACATTCGTGTATGTGTCCCACCATGATGTGTACAGTGGTCGTGTATGTGTCCCACCATGATGTGTGTAGTGGTCGTGTATGTGTCCCACCATGATGTGTGTAGTGGTCGTGTATGTGTCCCACCATGATGTGTCTAGTGGTCGTGTATGTGTCCCACCATGATGTGTACAGTGGTCGTGTATGTGTCCCACCATGATGTGTGTATTGGTCGTGTATGTGTCCCACCATGATGTGTGTATTGGTCGTGTATGTGTCCCACCATGATGTGTGGCATTCGTGTATGTGTCCCACCATGATGTGTACAGTGGTCGTGTATGTGTCCCACCATGATGTGTGGCGTGGTCGTGTATGTGTCCCACCATGATGTGTACAGTGGTCGTGTATGTGTCCCACCATGATGTGTGAGTGGTCGTGTATGTGTCCCACCATGATGTTACAGTGGTCGTGTATGTGTACCATGATGTGTACAGTGGTCGTGTATGTGTCCCACCATGATGTGTGTAGTGGTCGTGTATGTGTCCCACCATGATGTGTGGCGTGGTCGTGTATGTGTCCCACCATGATGTGTACAGTGGTCGTGTATGTGTCCCACCATGATGTGTGGAGTGGTCGTGTATGTGTCCCACCATGATGTGTACAGTGGTCGTGTATGTGTCCCACCATGATGTGTACAGTGGTCGTGTATGTGTCCCACCATGATGTGTGTAGGGTCGTGTATGTGTCCCACCATGATGTGTGTAGTGGTCGTGTATGTGTCCCACCATGATGTGTGTAGGGTCGTGTATGTGTCCCACCATGATGTGTGTAGGGGTCGTGTATGTGTCCCACCATGATGTGTCGTGGTCGTGTATGTGTCCCACCATGATGTGTGTAGTGGTCGTGTATGTGTCCCACCATGATGTGTGTAGTGGTCGTGTATGTGTCCCACCATGATGTGTGTAGTGGTCGTGTATGTGTCCCACCATGATGTGTACAGTGGTCGTGTATGTGTCCCACCATGATGTGTGTAGTGGTCGTGTATGTGTCCCACCATGATGTGTACAGTGGTCGTGTATGTGTCCCACCATGATGTGTACAGTGGTCGTGTATGTGTCCCACCATGATGTGTGTAGTGGTCGTGTATGTGTCCCACCATGATGTGTGTAGTGGTCGTGTATGTGTCCCACCATGATGTGTGGCATCGTGTATGTGTCCCACCATGATGTGTGTAGTGGTCGTGTATGTGTCCCACCATGATGTGTGTAGTGGTCGTGTATGTGTCCCACCATGATGTGTGTAGTGGTCGTGTATGTGTCCCACCATGATGTGTACAGTGGTCGTGTATGTGTCCCACCATGATGTGTGTAGTGGTCGTGTATGTGTCCCACCATGATGTGTGTAGTGGTCGTGTATGTGTCCCACCATGATGTGTGGCATTCGTGTATGTGTCCCACCATGATGTGTGTAGTGGTCGTGTATGTGTCCCACCATGATGTGTGTAGTGGTCGTGTATGTGTCCCACCATGATGTGTGTAGTGGTCGTGTATGTGTCCCACCATGATGTGTACAGTGGTCGTGTATGTGTCCCACCATGATGTGTGTATTGGTCGTGTATGTGTCCCACCATGATGTGTGTATGGTCGTGTATGTGTCCCACCATGATGTGTGGGGTCGTGTATGTGTCCCACCATGATGTGTACAGTGGTCGTGTATGTGTCCCACCATGATGTGTACAGTGGTCGTGTATGTGTCCCACCATGATGTGTGTAGTGGTCGTGTATGTGTCCCACCATGATGTGTACAGTGGTCGTGTATGTGTCCCACCATGATGTGTACAGTGGTCGTGTATGTGTCCCACCATGATGTGTGTAGTGGTCGTGTATGTGTCCCACCATGATGTGTACAGTGGTCGTGTATGTGTCCCACCATGATGTGTACAGTGGTCGTGTATGTGTCCCACCATGATGTGTGTAGTGGTCGTGTATGTGTCCCACCATGATGTGTGTATGTCGTGTATGTGTCCCACCATGATGTGTGACATTCGTGTATGTGTCCCACCATGATGTGTACAGTGGTCGTGTATGTGTCCCACCATGATGTGTGTAGTGGTCGTGTATGTGTCCCACCATGATGTGTGTAGTGGTCGTGTATGTGTCCCACCATGATGTGTGTAGTGGTCGTGTATGTGTCCCACCATGATGTGTGGCATTCGTGTATGTGTCCCACCATGATGTGTACAGTGGTCGTGTATGTGTCCCACCATGATGTGTGGCGTGGTCGTGTATGTGTCCCACCATGATGTGTACAGTGGTCGTGTATGTGTCCCACCATGATGTGTGGCGTGGTCGTGTATGTGTCCCACCATGATGTTTACAGTGGTCGTGTATGTGTCCCATGAAGTGTACAGTGGTCGTGTATGTGTCCCACCATGATGTGTGTAGTGGTCGTGTATGTGTCCCACCATGATGTGTGTAGTGGTCGTGTATGTGTCCCACCATGATGTGTACAGTGGTCGTGTATGTGTCCCACCATGATGTGTACAGTGGTCGTGTATGTGTCCCACCATGATGTGTGTAGGGTCGTGTATGTGTCCCACCAAGATGTGTGTAGAAGTCGTGTATGTGTCCCACCATGATGTGTGTAGTGGTCGTGTATGTGTCCCACCATGATGTGTGTTTGGGTCGTGTATGTGTCCCACCATGATGTGTACAGTGGTCGTGTATGTGTCCCACAATGATGTGTGTAGTGGTCGTGTATGTGTCCCACCATGATGTGTGTAGGGGTCGTGTATGTGTCCCACCATGATGTGTGTAGTGGTCGTGTATGTGTCCCACCATGATGTGTTTTGGGGTCGTGCATGTGTCCCACCATGATGTGTGTAGGGGTCGTGTATGTGTCCCACCATGATGTGTGTAGTGGTCGTGTATGTGTCCCACCATGATGTGTGTAGGGGTCGTGTATGTGTCCCACCATGATGTGTTTGGGGTCGTGTATGTGTCCCAATGATGTGTGTAGGGGTCGTGTATGTGTCCCACCATGATGTGTTTTGGGTCGTGTATGTGTCCCACCATGATGTGTGTAGGGGTCGTGTATGTGTCCCACCATGATGTGTTTTGGGGTCGTGTATGTGTCCCACCATGATGTGTTTTGGGGTCGTGTATGTGTCCCACCATGATGTGTGTAGGGGTCGTGTATGTGTCCCACCATGATGTGTTTCGGGTCGTGTATGTGTCCCACCATGATGTGTGTAGGGTCGTGTATGTGTCCCACCATGATGTGTTTTTGGGTCGTGCATGTGTCCCACCATGATGTGTGTAGGGGTCGTGTATGTGTCCCACCATGATGTGTTTTGGGGTCGTGTATGTGTCCCACCATGATGTGTTTAGGGGTCGTGTATGTGTCCCACCATGATGTGTATAGGGGTCGTGTATGTGTCCCACCATGATGTGTTCGGGGTCGTGTATGTGTCCCACCATGATGTGTGTAGGGGTCGTGTATGTGTCCCACCATGATGTGTTTTGGGTCGTGTATGTGTCCCACCATGATGTGTGTAGTGGTCGTGTATGTGTCCCACCATGATGTGTTAGGGGTCGTGTATGTGTCCCACCATGATGTGTGTAGTGGTCGTGTATGTGTCCACCATGATGTGTGTAGGGGTCATGTATGTGTCCCACCATGATGTGTTTTGGGGTCGTGTATGTGTCCCACCATGATGTTTGTATGGTCGTGTATGTGTCCCACCATGATGTGTGTAGGGGTCGTGTATGTGTCCCACCATGATGTGTTTTGTGGTCGTGTATGTGTCCCACAATGATGTGTGTAGGGGTCGTGTATGTGTCCCACCATGATGTGTTTTGGGTCGTGTATGTGTCCCACCATGATGTGTGTAGGGGTCGTGTATGTGTCCCACCATGATGTGTGGCATTGTGTATGTGTCCCACCATGATGTGTACAGTGGTCGTGTATGTGTCCCACCATGATGTGTGTAGTGGTCGTGTATGTGTCCCACCATGATGTGTGTAGTGGTCGTGTATGTGTCCCACCATGATGTGTGTAGTGGTCGTGTATGTGTCCCACCATGATGTGTACAGTGGTCGTGTATGTGTCCCACCATGATGTGTGTATTGGTCGTGTATGTGTCCCACCATGATGTGTGGCATCGTGTATGTGTCCCACCATGATGTGTACAGTGGTCGTGTATGTGTCCCACCATGATGTGTACAGTGGTCGTGTATGTGTCCCACCATGATGTGTGTAGTGGTCGTGTATGTGTCCCACCATGATGTGTACAGTGGTCGTGTATGTGTCCCACCATGATGTGTGTAGTGGTCGTGTATGTGTCCCACCATGATGTTTGTAATGGTCGTGTATGTGTCCCACCATGATGTGTGTAGGGGTCGTGTATGTGTCCCACCATGATGTGTTTGTGGTCGTGTATGTGTCCCACATGATGTGTGTAGGGGTCGTGTATGTGTCCCACCATGATGTGTTTTTGGGTCGTGTATGTGTCCCACCATGATGTGTGTAGGGGTCGTGTATGTGTCCCACCATGATGTGTTTTCGGGTCGTGTATGTGTCCCACCATGATGTGTGTAGTGGTCGTGTATGTGTCCCACCATGATGTGTGTAAGGGTCGTGTATGTGTCCCACCATGATGTGTGTCGTGGTCGTGTATGTGTCCCACCATGATGTGTGTAGTGGTCGTGTATGTGTCCCACCATGATGTGTGTAGGGGTCGTGTATGTGTCCCACCATGATGTGTGTAGGGGTCGTGTATGTGTCCCACCATGATGTGTACAGTGGTCGTGTATGTGTCCCACCATGATGTGTGGGTACGTGTCGTGTTTGTCCCACCATGATGTGTACAGTGGTCGTGTATGTGTCCCACCATGATGTGTGTAGTGGTCGTGTATGTGTCCCACCATGATGTGTGCAGTGGTCGTGTATGTGTCCCACCATGATGTGTACAGTGGTCGTGTATGTGTCCCACCATGATGTGTGTAGTGGTCGTGTATGTGTCCCACCATGATGTTTAGTGGTCGTGTATGTGTCCCATGATGTGTACAGTGGTCGTGTATGTGTCCCACCATGATGTGTGTAGTGGTCGTGTATGTGTCCCACCATGATGTGTGTAGTGGTCGTGTATGTGTCCCACCATGATGTGTACAGTGGTCGTGTATGTGTCCCACCATGATGTGTACAGTGGTCGTGTATGTGTCCCACCATGATGTGTGTAGGGTCGTGTATGTGTCCCACCATGATGTGTTTTGTGGTCGTGTATGTGTCCCACAATGATGTGTGTAGGGGTCGTGTATGTGTCCCACCATGATGTGTTTTGGGTCGTGTATGTGTCCCACCATGATGTGTGTAGGGGTCGTGTATGTGTCCCACCATGATGTGTTTTGGGTCGTGTATGTGTCCCACCATGATGTGTGTAATGGTCGTGTATGTGTCCCACCATGATGTGTGTAGGGTCGTGTATGTGTCCCACCATGATGTGTGTCGTGGTCGTGTATGTGTCCCACCATGATGTGTGTAGTGGTCGTGTATGTGTCCCACCATGATGTGTGTAGGGGTCGTGTATGTGTCCCACCATGATGTGTGTAGGGGTCGTGTATGTGTCCCACCATGATGTGTGTAGGGGTCGTGTATGTGTCCCACCATGATGTGTCGTGGTCGTGTATGTGTCCCACCATGATGTGTGTAGTGGTCGTGTATGTGTCCCACCATGATGTGTGTAGTGGTCGTGTATGTGTCCCACCATGATGTGTACAGTGGTCGTGTATGTGTCCCACCATGATGTGTACAGTGGTCGTGTATGTGTCCCACCATGATGTGTGTAGTGGTCGTGTATGTGTCCCACCATGATGTGTGTATTGGTCGTGTATGTGTCCCACCATGATGTGTGGCGTGGTCGTGTATGTGTCCCACCATTATGTGTACAGTGGTCGTGTATGTGTCCCACCATGATGTGTGGCGTGGTCGTGTATGTGTCCCACCATGATGTGTACAGGGTCGTGTATGTGTCCCACCATGATGTGTGGAGTGGTCGTGTATGTGTCCCACCATGATGTGTACAGTGGTCGTGTATGTGTCCCACCATGATGTGTACAGTGGTCGTGTATGTGTCCCACCATGATGTGTCTAGTGGTCGTGTATGTGTCCCACCATGATGTGTGGCGTGGTCGTGTATGTGTCCCACCATGATGTGTACAGTGGTCGTGTATGTGTCCCACCATGATGTGTGTAGTGGTCGTGTATGTGTCCCACCATGATGTGTACAGTGGTCGTGTATGTGTCCCACCATGATGTGTACAGTGGTCGTGTATGTGTCCCACCATGATGTGTCGTGGTCGTGTATGTGTCCCACCATGATGTGTGTAGTGGTCGTGTATGTGTCCCACCATGTTGTACAGTGGTCGTGTATGTGTCCCACCATGATGTGTGTAGTGGTCGTGTATGTGTCCCACCCATGATGTGTACAGTGGTCGTGTATGTGTCCCACCATGATGTGTGTAGTGGTCGTGTATGTGTCCCACCATGATGTGTGTAGGGTTCGTGTATGTGTCCCCCAAGATGTGTGTAGGGTCGTGTATGTGTCCCACCATGATGTGTGTAGGGGTCGTGTATGTGTCCCACCATGATGTGTGTAGTGGTCGTGTATGTGTCCCACCATGATGTGTACAGTGGTCGTGTATGTGTCCCACCATGATGTGTACAGTGGTCGTGTATGTGTCCCACCATGATGTGTGTAGTGGTCGTGTATGTGTCCCACCATGATGTGTGTAGTGGTCGTGTATGTGTCCCACCATGATGTGTACAGTGGTCGTGTATGTGTCCCACCATGATGTTGTAGTGTCGTGTATGTGTCCCACCATGATGTGTGTAGTGGTCGTGTATGTGTCCCACCATGATGTGGGTTCGTGTATGTGTCCCACCATGATGTGTACAGTGGTCGTGTATGTGTCCCACCATGATGTGTGTATGGTCGTGTATGTGTCCCACCATGATGTGTGTAGGGTCGTGTATGTGTCCCACCATGATGTGTGTGTGGTCGTGTATGTGTCCCACCATGATGTGTACAGTGGTCGTGTATGTGTCCCACCATGATGTGTGTAGTGTCGTGTATGTGTCCCACCATGATGTTGTAGTGGTCGTGTATGTGTCCCACCATGATGTGTGGCATTCGTGTATGTGTCCCACCATGATTGTAGTGGTCGTGTATGTGTCCCACCATGATGTGTACAGTGGTCGTGTATGTGTCCCACCATGATGTGTGTAGTGTCGTGTATGTGTCCCACCATGATGTGTACAGTGGTCGTGTATGTGTCCCCCATGATGTGTTACAGTGGTCGTGTATGGTCCCACCATGATGTGTGTTGTGGTCGTGTATGTGTCCCACCATGATGTGTACAGTGGTCGTGTATGTGTCCCACCATGATGTGTACAGTGGTCGTGTATGTGCCCACCATGATGTGTGTAGTGGTCGTGTATGTGTCCCACCATGATGTGTGTATTGGTCGTGTATGTGTCCCACCATGATGTGTTACATGTCGTGTATGTGTCCCACCATGATGTGTACAGTGGTCGTGTATGTGTCCCACCATGATGTGTGTAGTGGTCGTGTATGTGTCCCACCATGATGTGTGTAGTGGTCGTGTATGTCCCACCATGATGTGTATAGTGTCGTGTATGTGTCCCCACCATGATGTGTACAGTGGTCGTGTATGTGTCCCCACCATGATGTGTGTATTGGTCGTGTATGTGTCCCACCATGATGTGTGTAGTGGTCGTGTATGTGTCCCACCATGATGTGTTAGTGGTCGTGTATGTGTCCCACCATGATGTGTACAGTGGTCGTGTATGTGTCCCACCATGATGTGTGGCGTGTCGTGTATGTGTCCCACCATGATGTGTACAGTGGTCGTGTATGTGTCCCACCATGATGTGTGGCGTGGTCGTGTATGTGTCCCACCATGATGTGGCGTGGTCGTGTATGTGTCCCACCATGATGTGTACAGTGGTCGTGTATGTGTCCCACCATGATGTGTGTAGTGGTCGTGTATGTGTCCACCATGATGTGTGTAGTGGTCGTGTATGTGTCCCACCATGATGTGTACAGTGTCGTGTATGTGTCCCACTATGATGTGTACAGTGGTCGTGTATGTGTCCCACCATGATTGTGTAGGGGTCGTGTATGTCCCACCATGATGTGTGTAGATCGTGTATGTGTCCCACCATGATGTGTTTTGGTCGTGTATGTGTCCCACCATGATGTGTACAGTGGTCGTGTATGTGTCCCACCATGATGTGTGTAGGGTCGTGTATGTGTCCACCATGATGTGTGTAGGGGTCGTGTATGTGTCCCACCATGATGTGTGTAGGGGTCGTGTATGTGTCCCACATGATGTGTTTTGGGTCGTGCATGTGTCCCACCATGATGTGTGTAGGGGTCGTGTATGTGTCCCACCATGATGTGTGTAGTGGTCGTGTATGTGTCCCACCATGATGTGTGTATGGGTCGTGTATGTGTCCCACCATGATGTGTGTAGAAGTCGTGTATGTGTCCCACCATGATGTGTTTTTGGGTCGTGTATGTGTCCCCATGATGTGTGTAGGGGTCGTGTATGTGTCCCACCATGATGTGTTTTGGGTCGTGTATGTGTCCCACCATGATGTGTGTAGGGGTCGTGTATGTGTCCCACCATGATGTGTTTTGGGGTCGTGNCCATACGAGTGCCGGCGGGGAAGTGGTTCAAATAGCTTCGGCTATCACTTCCTTTTTGTCCGGTCGTGATGGTCAAGCGGATTAAGGCGTCCCTGTACATACCAGTTGCGTTGCTCCTGGCAGTATGGGTTCGAATCACTTCTGGGGTGTGAGTTTTCAGTTGCATATAGTCCTGGGGACCATTCAGGCTTGTTCGCATATATATATATATATATATATATATATATATATATATATATATATATATATATATATATATTCAACTATAGAACACTTTCCCACCAGGAGACTCGAACCCTAGCCAGCACAGAAGCCTTCCAGCCACCAGCATGACAGGTAACGCGTTAACCCACTACACCACACTCAGACCCTTAAAAGAAATGGTAATTTTGGGGCATTTCAACACTCCAGTACAATTCCTGTTTCATTTTTCCTCCGTGGTCTGACATTGTCATATATATATATATATATATATATATATATATATATATATATATATATATATATATATATATATATATATATATATATATATATTGGTGTATACTGGCAGCAGGTTTTCTTTTATGCATGTCTCATTGAATATGACAGCATTTTCCGTATATACTATTTTCTGATTTAGGGCTTCTATCCCTCTTACATCTTGCATCAGGGTTCAGCTGGAGAAGTTCACCAAAAGTCATGTTCGTTTTGAAGGTGAGGAAAAAGAATTGAATAACTGAAGAATGTATTACACTTATTATAAAATCGCACAACGTTTCGAGCCTACATGGTTCATTCTCAAGTGATGTTACAGTACAGAACATTATATTTTATACTAATGGCGGGTCAGGTGAATTCAAATGGATCAAACAATGGGGTCAGGTGTAAACAAATGGTATACACTGGGTAGACATGAAGGAGAAAAGAAGCTAAGGATCAGAAGGTTAGATAGGGTACATACAGAGATTAATCAAGCGTAGTGGGCGTTATTTGTGGAGCAGTGTCTTCTATGTTGGCATCTTGACGTTCTGGTCTTGTTCTTACTCTCATGGTGGGTAGAGTGAATAGTTCCGTAATTTGAGTATTTATGGTAGGTTGTTCTATTTTTATGTGGATTGCTTCAAGAATTTGTAATCTTCTTACATCTTGGGTTTTGACTATTATACAGGTATTTTTGTTCAACATTTCTCTTGTTAGGGTGATGTCATGAGCTTGCCTCATGTGATTCCTGGGGGCACCGGATTGAAGATGACAGGTCAAACACCTCGTCAGCTTGGTCAACGTCATACCTATGTACTTAGAGTGAAGGTTACATCCTTCGTGGGGGCAAGTGTACATGTATACAACGCTTGACTGCTGTAGAGGGTTCTCTGTCGGCTTCGGCCTGTTTTTAATAAGGAGGTCAGTAGTCTTCTTGGTTTTGTAGAATATGATCAGGTCTATGTTTTGGTTAGGAGTTATGCTTTTTACTCCTTTACGGATCTTTCATTATTCTTTCATCTTTTATATGTTCACTGTGCATGGTTGATTTGTAATATAATTTTATTGGAGGTGTTGTGGTTTCTGTTCTAGGTTCAAGATTATACCAGCGGTCCAAGTGTCTTCTTATAGCAGCGTTTATTTCCGCGTTGCTATATCCGTTGTTCACCAATACCTGAGTTACTCTTTCAAACTCTCTACTCACGTTGCTCCATTCAGAGCAGTGGGTAAGCGCTCGACGAATATAGGCATTGAGAACACTGGCTTTGTATCTTTGGGGACACTCTTACCGCTCCGGCATAACCTATGTTGGTTGGCTTAGTATTACAAAACTATATTATATATATATATATATATATATATATATATATATATATATATATATTATATATATATATATATATATATATATATATATATATTTTTTGCGTGGCCATGGGTCGTGGGGAAGAGGTGCATACATTGGGTAATTATATTTATTTATTTATTTATTTATTTATTTATTTATTTATATACAAGAAGGTACATTGGGTTTGTGAGAGTACATAGCATAGTATTTACAATCTTGTAAAGCCACTAGTACGCGCAGCGTTTCGGGCAGGTCCTTAATCTAACAGATAATTTTATTTAGGTAAATTCTAGCAGAATTAATAAAATGATAACAGATACATTGCAAGAAATAAATGAGATGAGAGATTAGTAAGTATATTAAAGCACATTGGTATATTAAATAACTTCCTCCTTACATTATCGCTCATAAGATGTGGTAACCACTGCTCTGGGGAGATATTAAAATTTGGATTATTGCTTATAAAAGTAGATTGTATTATTTTTATTTTGAAACCACAGTTTTGGGGATAAGTTATTCAAGAATTATCCCGTATAATATTATAATCGGTGTGACTTACATGTTTACATTAAGCTGAGTTCTATTGGTCATATGTAAGAGACATGTTGTGTTGGGTGATGCGGGTGTGTACATCCCTGCCTGTTATTATGGCCTGTTTGGTTATTATAACCTTTGGTACAACCACCTCAAGCAATCTCTTAGACTCCCACGCCATCAGCTTTATCTTTCTTCTGATATTAATTTCTTAATTACTTCTTCTCACCTCTCTCTTGCATATTTATTGCCTTTAACTTCTTCCCTCAAGCACACAGGCTCACCGTAGCCCGTGCTACTTGCCCCGCTCCTGTGCCAGGTAAGTTACGGGCTCACCATAGCCCGTGCTACTTGGAACTTGTTCCGAGTAGCTGAATCTATAACAACAACATTCTTCCCTCATCACAATCGACTTGAGAATGGTCCAGGACGGACCGAAACGTCGTCGTCCCTTCACTTTTTAGTGTGTGGTCTGGTCAACATATTTCAGCCAAGTTATTGTGACTCCTCGTCTGCTTCTTAATTACATTTCCAACTAATTCATCTCATAGAAACTAATTAATTTTCTAATTCTTCTTTACTTTTGTTTTAAATTTTGTTTTACACCTTTTGCTTACGTTGTTAGCGGTGCGCTGTGAGTTTGAACCTTATGGACTGATCAAGCTGTTCTTACTAGCGTCCTCCTGCTGCCTAGTGCCGTCTGTCTGTGTCGTGGTCGTGTATGTGTCCCACCATGATGTGTGTCGTGGTCGTGTATGTGTCCCACCATGATGTGTGTAGGGGTCGTGTATGTGTCCCACCATGATGTGTCGTGGTCGTGTATGTGTCCCACCATGATGTGTGTAGTGGTCGTGTATGTGTCCCATCATGATGTGTGTAGTGGTCGTGTATGTGTCCCACCATGATGTGTACAGTGGTCGTGTATGTGTCCCACCATGATGTGTACAGTGGTCGTGTATGTGTCCCACCATGATGTGTGTAGTGGTCGTGTATGTGTCCCACCATGATGTGTACAGTGGTCGTGTATGTGTCCCACCATGATGTGTACAGAGGTCGTGCATGTGTCCCACCGTGATGTGTGTAGTTGTCGTGTATGTGTCCCACCATGATGTGTGTATTGGTCGCGTATGTGTCCCACCATGATGTGTGGCATTCGTGTATGTGTCCCACCATGATGTGTACAGAGGTCGTATATGTGTCCCAACATGATGTGTCTAGTGGTCGTGTATGTGTCCCTCCATGATGTGTCTAGTGGTCGTGTATGTGTCCCACCATGATGTGTCTAGTGGTCGTGTATGTGCCCCACCATGATGTGTACAGTGGTCGTGTATGTGTCCTACTATGATGTGTACATTGGTCGTGTATGTGTCCCACCATGATGTGTGTATGGGTCGTGTATGTGTCCCACCATGATGTGTGTAGTGGTCGTGTATGTGTCCCACCATGATGTGTACAGTGGTCGTGTATGTGTTCCACAATGATGTGTGTGTAGGGGTCGTGTATGTGTCCCACCATGATGTGTGTAGTGGTCGTGTATGTGTCCCACCATGATGTGTGTAGGGGTCGTGCATGTGTCCCACCATGATGCGTTTTGGGGTCGTGTATGTGTCCCACAATGATGTGTGTAGGGGTCGTGCATGTGTCCCACCATGATGTGTTTTTGGGTCGTGCATGTGTCCCACCATGATGTGTGTAGGGGTCGTGTATGTGTCCCACCAGGATGTGTTTTGGGGTCGTGTATGTGTCCCACCATGATGTTTGTAATGGTCGTGTATGTGTCCCACCAAGATGTGTGTAAGGGTCGTGTATGTGTCGCGCTATGATGTATGTCGTGGTCGTGTATGTGTCCCATTATGATGTGTGTCGTGGTCGTGTATGTGTCCCACCATGATGTGTGTAGGGGTCGTGTATGTGTCCCACTATGATGTGTGTATGGGTCGTGTATGTGTCCCACCATGATGTGTGTAGGGGTCGTGTATGTGTCCCACCATTATGTGTCGTGGTCGTGTATGTGTCCCACCATGATGTGTGTAGTGGTCGTGTATGTGTCCCACCATGATGTGTACAGTGGTCGTGTATGTGTCCCACCATGATGTGTGTAGTGGTCGTGTATGTGTCCCACCATGATGTGTACAGTGGTCGTGTATGTGTCCCACCATGATGTGTACAGTGGTCGTGCATGTGTCCCACCATGATGTGTGTAGTTGTCGTGTATGTGTCCCACCATGATGTGTGTATTGGTCGTGTATGTGTACCAA
>WNGS01157708.1:74269-93970 GCA_020271785.1 Procambarus virginalis
GGTCGTGTATGTGTCCCACCATGATGTGTGGCGTGGTCGTGTATGTGTCCCACCATGATGTGTACAGTGGTCGTATGTGTCCCACCATGATGTGTGGAGTGGTCGTGTATGTGTCCCACCATGATGTGTACAGTGGTCGTGTATGTGTCCCACCATGATGTGTGTAGTGGTCGTGTATGTGTCCCACCATGATGTGTGTAGGGGTCGTGTATGTGTCCCACCATGATGTGTGTAGTGGTCGTGTATGTGTCCCACCATGATGTGTACAGGGGTCGTGTATGTGTCCCACCATGATGTGTGTAGGGGTCGTGTATGTGTCCCACCATGATGTGTGTAGTGGTCGTGTATGTGTCCCACCATGATGTGTGTAAGGGTCGTGTATGTGTCCCACCATGATGTGTGTAGGGGTCGTGTATGTGTCCCACATGATGTGTTTTGTGGTCGTGTATGTGTCCCACCATGATGTGTGTAGTGGTCGTGTATGTGTCCCACCATGATGTGTTTTGGGGTCGTGTATGTGTCCCACCATGATGTGTGTAAGGGTCGTGTATGTGTCCCACCATGATGTGTTTGGGGTCGTGTATGTGTCCCACCATGATGTGGTAGGGGTCGTGTATGTGTCCCACCATGATGTGTTTAGGGGTCGTGTATGTGTCCCACCATGATGTGTGTAGGGGTCGTGTATGTGTCCCACCATGATGTGTTTGGGTCGTGTATGTGTCCCACCATGATGTGTGTAGGGTCGTGTATGTGTCCCACCATGATGTGTGTAGGGGTCGTGTATGTGTCCCACCATGATGTGTGTAGGGGTCGTGTATGTGTCCCACCATGATGTGTTTGGGTCGTGTATGTGTCCCACCATGATGTGTGTAAGGGTCGTGTATGTGTCCACCATGATGTGTTAGGGGTCGTGTATGTGTCCCACCATGATGTTGTAAGTCGTGTATGTGTCCCACCATGATGTGTGTAGGGTCGTGTATGTGTCCCACCATGATGTGTTTGGGGTCGTGTATGTGTCCCACCATGATGTGTAGTGGTCGTGTATGTGTCCCACCATGATGTGGTCGTGGTCGTGTATGTGTCCCACCATGATGTGTGTCGTGGTCGTGTATGTGTCCCACCATGATGTGTGTAGGGGTCGTGTATGTGTCCCACCATGATGTGTGTAGTGGTCGTGTATGTGTCCCACCATGATGTGTGTAGTGGTCGTGTATGTGTCCCACCATGATGTGTGTAGTGGTCGTGTATGTGTCCCACCATGATGTGTACAGTGGTCGTGTATGTGTCCCACCATGATGTGTACAGTGGTCGTGTATGTGTCCCACCATGATGTGTTAGTGGTCGTGTATGTGTCCCACCATGATGTGTGTAGTGGTCGTGTATGTGTCCCACCATGATGTGTGGAGTGGTCGTGTATGTGTCCCACCATGATGTGTACAGTGGTCGTGTATGTGTCCCACCATGATGTGTACAGTGGTCGTGTATGTGTCCCACCATGATGTGTGGCGTGGTCGTGTATGTGTCCCACCATGATGTGTACAGTGGTCGTGTATGTGTCCCACCATGATGTGTGTAGTGGTCGTGTATGTGTCCCACCATGATGTGTACAGTGGTCGTGTATGTGTCCCACCATGATGTGTACAGTGGTCGTGTATGTGTCCCACCATGATGTGTGTAGGGGTCGTGTATGTGTCCCACCATGATGTGTGTAGTGGTCGTGTATGTGTCCCACCATGATGTGTGTAGTGGTCGTGTATGTGTCCCACCATGATGTGTGTTTGGGTCGTGTATGTGTCCCACCATGATGTGTACAGTGGTCGTGTATGTGTCCCACAATGATGTGTGTAGTGGTCGTGTATGTGTCCCATCATGATGTGTGTAGGGGTCGTGTATGTGTCCCACCATGATGTGTGTAGAGGTCGTGTATGTGTCCCACCATGATGTGTTTTGGGGTCGTGTATGTGTCCCACCATGATGTGTGTAGGGGTCGTGTATGTGTCCCACCATGATGTGTGTAGGGGTCGTGTATGTGTCCCACCATGATGTGTGTAGGGGTCGTGTATGTGTCCCACCATGATGTGTTTTTGGGTCGTGCATGTGTCCCACCATGATGTGTGTAAGGGTCGTGTATGTGTCCCACCATGATGTGTTTTGGGGTCGTGTATGTGTCCCACCATGATGTGTGTAGTGGTCGTGTATGTGTCCCACCATGATGTGTGTAGTGGTCGTGTATGTGTCCCACCATGATGTGTTTTGGGGTCGTGTATGTGTCCCACCATGATGTGTGTAGTGGTCGTGTATGTGTCCCACCATGATGTGTGTAAGGGTCGTGTATGTGTCCCACTATGATGTGTGTCGTGGTCGTGTATGTGTCCCACCATGATGTGTGTAGTGGTCGTGTATGTGTCCCACCATGATGTGTGTAGGGGTCGTGTATGTGTCCCACCATGATGTGTGTAGTGGTCGTGTATGTGTCCCACCATGATGTGTGTAGTGGTCGTGTATGTGTCCCACCATGATGTGTGGCGTGGTCGTGTATGTGTCCCACCATTATGTGTACAGTGGTCGTGTATGTGTCCCACCATGATGTGTACAGTGGTCGTGTATGTGTCCCACCATGATGTGTGTAGTGGTCGTGTATGTGTCCCACCATGATGTGTGTAGTGGTCGTGTATGTGTCCCACCATGATGTGTAGTGGTCGTGTATGTGTCCCACCATGATGTGTACAGTGGTCGTGTATGTGTCCCACCATGATGTGTGGCGTGGTCGTGTATGTGTCCCACCATGATGTGTACAGTGGTCGTGTATGTGTCCCACCATGATGTGTACAGTGGTCGTGTATGTGTCCCACCATGATGTGTGTAGTGGTCGTGTATGTGTCCCACCATGATGTGTACAGTGGTCGTGTATGTGTCCCACCATGATGTGTGTAGTGGTCGTGTATGTGTCCCACCATGATGTGTACAGTGGTCGTGTATGTGTCCCACCATGATGTGTACAGTGGTCGTGTATGTGTCCCACCATGATGTGTGTAGGGTCGTGTATGTGTCCCACCATGATGTGTGTAGGGTCGTGTATGTGTCCCACCATGATGTGTGTAGTGGTCGTGTATGTGTCCCACCATGATGTGTGTTTGGGTCGTGTATGTGTCCCACCATGATGTGTACAGTGGTCGTGTATGTGTCCCACATGATGTGTGTAGTGGTCGTGTATGTGTCCCACCATGATGTGTGTAGGGGTCGTGTATGTGTCCCACCATGATGTGTGTAGTGGTCGTGTATGTGTCCCACCATGATGTGTTTAGGGGTCGTGTATGTGTCCCACCATGATGTGTGTAGGGTCGTGTATGTGTCCCACCATGATGTGTTTTGGGTCGTGTATGTGTCCCACCATGATGTGTGTAGGGGTCGTGTATGTGTCCCACCATGATGTGTTTGGGGTCGTGTATGTGTCCCACCATGATGTGTGTAGTGGTCGTGTATGTGTCCCACCATGATGTGTGTAGGGGTCGTGTATGTGTCCCACCATGATGTGTTTGGGGTCGTGTATGTGTCCCACCATGATGTGTGTAGTGGTCGTGTATGTGTCCCACCATGATGTGTGTAGGGTCGTGTATGTGTCCCACCATGATGTGTGTCGTGGTCGTGTATGTGTCCCACCATGATGTGTGTAGTGGTCGTGTATGTGTCCCACCATGATGTGTGTAGGGTCGTGTATGTGTCCCACCATGATGTGTGTAGTGGTCGTGTATGTGTCCCACCATGATGTGTGTAGTGGTCGTGTATGTGTCCCACCATGATGTGTGGCGTGGTCGTGTATGTGTCCCACCATGATGTGTACAGTGGTCGTGTATGTGTCCCACCATGATGTGTGTAGTGGTCGTGTATGTGTCCCACCATGATGTGTACAGTGGTCGTGTATGTGTCCCACCATGATGTGTGTAGTGGTCGTGTATGTGTCCCACCATGATGTGTGTAGTGGTCGTGTATGTGTCCCACCATGATGTGTACAGTGGTCGTGTATGTGTCCCACCATGATGTGTGTAGTGGTCGTGTATGTGTCCCACCATGATGTGTTAGTGGTCGTGTATGTGTCCCACCATGATGTGTACAGTGGTCGTGTATGTGTCCCACCATGATGTGTACAGTGGTCGTGTATGTGTCCCACCATGATGTGTGTAGTGGTCGTGTATGTGTCCCACCATGATGTGTGTAGTGGTCGTGTATGTGTCCCACCATGATGTGTGTAGTGGTCGTGTATGTGTCCCACCATGATGTGTGTAGTGGTCGTGTATGTGTCCCACCATGATGTGTACAGTGGTCGTGTATGTGTCCCACCATGATGTGTGTAGTGGTCGTGTATGTGTCCCACCATGATGTGTACAGTGGTCGTGTATGTGTCCCACCATGATGTGTGTAGTGGTCGTGTATGTGTCCCACCATGATGTGTGACAGTGGTCGTGTATGTGTCCCACCATGATGTGTACAGTGGTCGTGTATGTGTCCCACCATGATGTGTCTAGTGGTCGTGTATGTGTCCCACCATGATGTGTGGCGTGGTCGTGTATGTGTCCCACCATGATGTGTACAGTGGTCGTGTATGTGTCCCACCATGATGTGTGTAGTGGTCGTGTATGTGTCCCACCATGATGTGTACAGTGGTCGTGTATGTGTCCCACCATGATGTGTGTAGTGGTCGTGTATGTGTCCCACCATGATGTGTGTAGGGTCGTGTATGTGTCCCACCATGATGTGTGTAGTGGTCGTGTATGTGTCCCACCATGATGTGTACGTGGTCGTGTATGTGTCCCACCATGATGTGTACAGTGGTCGTGTATGTGTCCCACCATGATGTGTGTGGGTCGTGTATGTGTCCCACCATGATGTGTTTTGGGGTCGTGTATGTGTCCCACCATGATGTGTGTAGGGGTCGTGTATGTGTCCCACCATGATGTGTGTAGGGGTCGTGTATGTGTCCCACCATGATGTGTGTAGTGGTCGTGTATGTGTCCCACCATGATGTGTGTAGGGTCGTGTATGTGTCCCACCATGATGTGTACAGTGGTCGTGTATGTGTCCCACCATGATGTGTGTAGTGGTCGTGTATGTGTCCCACCATGATGTGTGTAGGGGTCGTGTATGTGTCCCACCATGATGTGTGTAGAGGTCGTGTATGTGTCCCACCATGATGTGTTTTGGGGTCGTGTATGTGTCCCACCATGATGTGTGTAGTGGTCGTGTATGTGTCCCACCATGATGTGTGTAGTGGTCGTGTATGTGTCCCACCATGATGTGTGTAGGGGTCGTGTATGTGTCCCACCATGATGTGTTAGGGGTCGTGTATGTGTCCCACCATGATGTGTTTAGGGGTCGTGTATGTGTCCCACCATGATGTGTGTAGGGGTCGTGTATGTGTCCCACCATGATGTGTTTAGGGGTCGTGTATGTGTCCCACCATGATGTGTGTAGGGGTCGTGTATGTGTCCCACCATGATGTGTTTTGGGGTCGTGTATGTGTCCCACCATGATGTTTGTAATGGTCGTGTATGTGTCCCACCATGATGTGTGTAGGGTCGTGTATGTGTCCCACCATGATGTGTGTAGTGGTCGTGTATGTGTCCCACCATGATGTGTGTAGTGGTCGTGTATGTGTCCCACCATGATGTGTGTAGGGGTCGTGTATGTGTCCCACCATGATGTGTGTAGTGGTCGTGTATGTGTCCCACCATGATGTGTGTAGTGGTCGTGTATGTGTCCCACCATGATGTGTGTACAGTGGTCGTGTATGTGTCCCACCATGATGTGTACAGGTCGTGTATGTGTCCCACCATGATGTGTGTAGTGGTCGTGTATGTGTCCCACCATGATGTGTGTAGGGGTCGTGTATGTGTCCCACCATGATGTGTAGGGGTCGTGTATGTGTCCCACCATGATGTGTTAGGGGTCGTGTATGTGTCCCACCATGATGTGTGTAGTGGTCGTGTATGTGTCCCACCATGATGTGTGTAGGGGTCGTGTATGTGTCCCACCATGATGTGTGTAGTGGTCGTGTATGTGTCCCACCATGATGTGTGTAGGGGTCGTGTATGTGTCCCACCATGATGTGTTTTTGGGTCGTGTATGTGTCCCACCATGATGTGTGTAGGGTCGTGTATGTGTCCCACCATGATGTGTTTTGGTCGTGTATGTGTCCCACCATGATGTGTGTAGTGGTCGTGTATGTGTCCCACCATGATGTGTGTAGGGTCGTGTATGTGTCCCACCATGTGTGTAGTGGTCGTGTATGTGTCCCACCATGATGTGTGTAGTGGTCGTGTATGTGTCCCACCATGATGTGTGTAGGGGTCGTGTATGTGTCCCACCATGATGTGTGTAGGGGTCGTGTATGTGTCCCACCATGATGTGTGTAGGGTCGTGTATGTGTCCCACCATGATGTGTAGTGGTCGTGTATGTGTCCCACCATGATGTGTGTAGTGGTCGTGTATGTGTCCCACCATGATGTGGTAGTGGTCGTGTATGTGTCCCACCATGATGTGTGTAGTGGTCGTGTATGTGTCCCACCATGATGTGTACAGTGGTCGTGTATGTGTCCCACCATGATGTGTGTAGTGGTCGTGTATGTGTCCCACCATGATGTGTGTAGTGGTCGTGTATGTGTCCCACCATGATGTGTGTAGTGGTCGTGTATGTGTCCCACCATGATGTGTGTACAGTGGTCGTGTATGTGTCCCACCATGATGTGTACGTGGTCGTGTATGTGTCCCACCATGATGTGTACAGTGGTCGTGTATGTGTCCCACCATGATGTGTGTAGTGGTCGTGTATGTGTCCCACCATGATGTGTACAGTGGTCGTGTATGTGTCCCACCATGATGTGTACAGTGGTCGTGTATGTGTCCCACCATGATGTGTGTAGTGGTCGTGTATGTGTCCCACCATGATGTGTGCGTGGTCGTGTATGTGTCCCACCATGATGTGTACAGTGGTCGTGTATGTGTCCCACCATGATGTGTGGAGTGGTCGTGTATGTGTCCCACCATGATGTGTACAGTGGTCGTGTATGTGTCCCACCATGATGTGTACAGTGGTCGTGTATGTGTCCCACCATGATGTGTGTAGGGTCGTGTATGTGTCCCACCATGATGTGTGTAGTGGTCGTGTATGTGTCCCACCATGATGTGTACAGTGGTCGTGTATGTGTCCCACCATGATGTGTACAGTGGTCGTGTATGTGTCCCACCATGATGTGTGTGGGGTCGTGTATGTGTCCCACCATGATGTGTGTAGTGGTCGTGTATGTGTCCCACCATGATGTGTGTATGGGTCGTGTATGTGTCCCACCATGATGTGTACAGTGGTCGTGTATGTGTCCCACAATGATGTGTGTAGTGGTCGTGTATGTGTCCCACCATGATGTGTGTAGGGGTCGTGTATGTGTCCCACCATGATGTGTGTAGTGGTCGTGTATGTGTCCCACCATGATGTGTTTGGGTCGTGTATGTGTCCCACCATGATGTGTGTAGGGGTCGTGTATGTGTCCCACCATGATGTGTGTAGTGGTCGTGTATGTGTCCCACCATGATGTGTGTAGGGGTCGTGTATGTGTCCCACCATGATGTGTGTAGTGGTCGTGTATGTGTCCCACCATGATGTGTTTTGGGGTCGTGTATGTGTCCCACCATGATGTGTGTAGGGGTCGTGTATGTGTCCCACCATGATGTGTTTAGGGGTCGTGTATGTGTCCCACCATGATGTGTGTAGGGGTCGTGTATGTGTCCCACCATGATGTGTTTGGGGTCGTGTATGTGTCCCACCATGATGTGTGTAGGGGTCGTGTATGTGTCCCACCATGATGTGTTTGGGGTCGTGTATGTGTCCCACCATGATGTGTGTAGGGGTCGTGTATGTGTCCCACCATGATGTGTTTTGGGTCGTGTATGTGTCCCACCATGATGTGTGTAGGGTCGTGTATGTGTCCCACCATGATGTGTTTGGGGTCGTGTATGTGTCCCACCATGATGTGTGTAGGGGTCGTGTATGTGTCCCACCATGATGTGTTTTGGGGTCGTGTATGTGTCCCACCATGATGTGTGTAGGGGTCGTGTATGTGTCCCACCATGATGTGTGTAGGGTCGTGTATGTGTCCCACCATGATGTGTTAGTGGTCGTGTATGTGTCCCACCATGATGTGTGTAGGGGTCGTGTATGTGTCCCACCATGATGTGTTTGGGTCGTGTATGTGTCCCACCATGATGTGTGTAGGGGTCGTGTATGTGTCCCACCATGATGTGTTTTGGGTCGTGTATGTGTCCCACCATGATGTGTAGTGGTCGTGTATGTGTCCCACCATGATGTGTGTAGTGGTCGTGTATGTGTCCCACCATGATGTGTGTAGTGGTCGTGTATGTGTCCCACCATGATGTGTGTAGGGGTCGTGTATGTGTCCCACCATGATGTGTGTAGGGGTCGTGTATGTGTCCCACCATGATGTGTGTAGGGGTCGTGTATGTGTCCCACCATGATGTGTAGTGGTCGTGTATGTGTCCCACCATGATGTGTGTAGTGGTCGTGTATGTGTCCCACCATGATGTGTGTAGTGGTCGTGTATGTGTCCCACCATGATGTGTACAGTGGTCGTGTATGTGTCCCACCATGATGTGTACAGTGGTCGTGTATGTGTCCCACCATGATGTGTGTAGTGGTCGTGTATGTGTCCCACCATGATGTGTACAGTGGTCGTGTATGTGTCCCACCATGATGTGTACAGTGGTCGTGTATGTGTCCCACCATGATGTGTGTAGTGGTCGTGTATGTGTCCCACCATGATGTGTGTATTGGTCGTGTATGTGTCCCACCATGATGTGTGGATTCGTGTATGTGTCCCACCATGATGTGTACAGTGGTCGTGTATGTGTCCCACCATGATGTGTGTAGTGGTCGTGTATGTGTCCCACCATGATGTGTGTAGTGGTCGTGTATGTGTCCCACCATGATGTGTGTAGTGGTCGTGTATGTGTCCCACCATGATGTGTACAGTGGTCGTGTATGTGTCCCACCATGATGTGTACAGTGGTCGTGTATGTGTCCCACCATGATGTGTGTATGGGTCGTGTATGTGTCCCACCATGATGTGTAGTGGTCGTGTATGTGTCCCACCATGATGTGTCAGGGTCGTGTATGTGTCCCACCATGATGTGGTAAGTGTCGTGTATGTGTCCCACCATGATGGTGTATGGTCGTGTATGTGTCCCACCATGATGTGTGGGGTCGTGTATGTGTCCCACCATGATGTGTTAGTGGTCGTGTATGTGTCCCACATGATGTGTGTAGTGGTCGTGTATGTGTCCCACCATGATGTGTACAGTGGTCGTGTATGTGTCCCACCATGATGTGTGTAGTGGTCGTGTATGTGTCCCACCATGATGTGTGTAGTGGTCGTGTATGTCCCACCATGATGTGTACAGTGGTCGTGTATGTGTCCCACCATGATGTGTGTAGGGGTCGTGTATGTGTCCCACCATGATGTGTGTTGGGGTCGTGTATGTGTCCCACCATGATGTGTGTAGGGGTCGTGTATGTGTCCCACCATGATGTGTTTGGGGTCGTGTATGTGTCCCACCATGATGTGTGTAGTGGTCGTGTATGTGTCCCACCATGATGTGTTAGTGGTCGTGTATGTGTCCCACCATGATGTGTGTAGGGGTCGTGTATGTGTCCCACCATGATGTGTTTGGGTCGTGTATGTGTCCCACCATGATGTGTAGGGGTCGTGTATGTGTCCCACCATGATGTGTGTAGGGGTCGTGTATGTGTCCCACCATGATGTGTTTGTGGTCGTGTATGTGTCCCACCATGATGTGTGTAGGGTCGTGTATGTGTCCCACCATGATGTGTTTTGGGTCGTGTATGTGTCCCACCATGATGTGTGTAGGGGTCGTGTATGTGTCCCACCATGATGTGTTTTGGGGTCGTGTATGTGTCCCACCATGATGTGTGTAGTGGTCGTGTATGTGTCCCACCATGATGTGTGTCGTGGTCGTGTATGTGTCCCACCATGATGTGTGTAGTGGTCGTGTATGTGTCCCACCATGATGTGTGTAGGGGTCGTGTATGTGTCCCACCATGATGTGTGTAGGGGTCGTGTATGTGTCCCACCATGATGTGTGTAGGGTCGTGTATGTGTCCCACCATGATGTGTCGTGGTCGTGTATGTGTCCCACCATGATGTGTGTAGTGGTCGTGTATGTGTCCCCCATGATGTGTGTAGTGGTCGTGTATGTGTCCCACCATGATGTGTACAGTGGTCGTGTATGTGTCCCACCATGATGTGTACAGTGGTCGTGTATGTGTCCCACCATGATGTGTGTAGGGGTCGTGTATGTGTCCCACCATGATGTGTACAGTGGTCGTGTATGTGTCCCACCATGATGTGTACAGTGGTCGTGTATGTGTCCCACCATGATGTGTGTAGTGTCGTGTATGTGTCCCACCATGATGTGTGTATTGGTCGTGTATGTGTCCCACCATGATGTGTGGCATTGTGTATGTGTCCCACCATGATGTGTACAGTGGTCGTGTATGTGTCCCACATGATGTGTGTAGTGGTCGTGTATGTGTCCCACCATGATGTGTAGTGGTCGTGTATGTGTCCACCATGATGTGTGTAGTGGTCGTGTATGTGTCCCACCATGATGTGTACAGTGGTCGTGTATGTGTCCCACCATGATGTGTAGTGGTCGTGTATGTGTCCACCATGATGTGTGTAGTGGTCGTGTATGTGTCCCACCATGATGTGTTAGTGGTCGTGTATGTGTCCCACCATGATGTGTGTAGTGGTCGTGTATGTGTCCCACCATGATGTGTGTAGTGGTCGTGTATGTGTCCCACCATGATGTGTACAGTGGTCGTGTATGTGTCCCACCATGATGTGTGTAGGGGTCGTGTATGTGTCCCACCATGATGTGTGTTGGGGTCGTGTATGTGTCCCACCATGATGTGTGTAGGGGTCGTGTATGTGTCCCACCATGATGTGTTTTGGGGTCGTGTATGTGTCCCACCATGATGTGTGTAGGGGTCGTGTATGTGTCCCACCATGATGTGTTTTGGGTCGTGTATGTGTCCCACCATGATGTGTGTAGGGTCGTGTATGTGTCCCACCATGATGTGTTTAGGGGTCGTGTATGTGTCCCACCATGATGTGTGTAGGGGTCGTGTATGTGTCCCACCATGATGTGTGTAGGGTCGTGTATGTGTCCCACCATGATGTGTTTAGTGGTCGTGTATGTGTCCCACATGATGTGTAGGGGTCGTGTATGTGTCCCACCATGATGTGTTTTTGGGTCGTGTATGTGTCCCACCATGATGTGTGTAGGGTCGTGTATGTGTCCCACCATGATGTGTTTGGGGTCGTGTATGTGTCCCACCATGATGTGTGTAGTGGTCGTGTATGTGTCCCACCATGATGTGTGTAGTGGTCGTGTATGTGTCCCACCATGATGTGTGTAGTGGTCGTGTATGTGTCCCACCATGATGGTGTAGTGGTCGTGTATGTGTCCCACCATGATGTGTGTAGGGGTCGTGTATGTGTCCCACCATGATGTGTGTAGGGTCGTGTATGTGTCCCACCATGTGTGTCGTGGTCGTGTATGTGTCCCACCATGATGTGTGTAGTGGTCGTGTATGTGTCCCACCATGATGTGTGTAGTGGTCGTGTATGTGTCCCACCATGATGTGTACAGTGGTCGTGTATGTGTCCCACCATGATGTGTACAGTGGTCGTGTATGTGTCCCACCATGATGTGTGTAGTGGTCGTGTATGTGTCCCACCATGATGTGTACAGTGGTCGTGTATGTGTCCCACCATGATGTGTACAGTGGTCGTGTATGTGTCCCACCATGATGTGTCTAGTGGTCGTGTATGTGTCCCACCATGATGTGTAGTGGTCGTGTATGTGTCCCACCATGATGTGTCTAGTGGTCGTGTATGTGCCCCACCATGATGTGTACAGTGGTCGTGTATGTGTCCCACCATGATGTGTCAGTGGTCGTGTATGTGTCCCACCATGATGTGTCTAGTGGTCGTGTATGTGTCCCACCATGATGTGTGTAGTGGTCGTGTATGTGTCCCACCATGATGTGTGTATTGGTCGTGTATGTGTCCCACCATGATGTGTGCAGTGGTCGTGTATGTGTCCCACCATGATGTGTCAGTGGTCGTGTATGTGTCCCACCATGATGTGTCTAGTGGTCGTGTATGTGTCCCACCATGATGTGTCAGTGGTCGTGTATGTGTCCCACCATGATGTGTCTAGTGGTCGTGTATGTGTCCCACCATGATGTGTACAGTGGTCGTGTATGTGTCCCACCATGATGTGTCTAGTGGTCGTGTATGTGCCCCACCATGATGTGTACAGTGGTCGTGTATGTGTCCCACCATGATGTGTCTAGTGGTCGTGTATGTGCCCCACCATGATGTGTACAGTGGTCGTGTATGTGTCCCACCATGATGTGTCTAGTGGTCGTGTATGTGCCCCACCATGATGTGTACAGTGGTCGTGTATGTGTCCCACCATGATGTGTGTAGTTGTCGTGTATGTGCAACATAAGTTATATGCTCACCCAGTAATTTGCAGGGAGGAACCAAGGGTGTTTGACATGCAGATCAACATGTGCGTGCTGCTCACAGTATGTTGTTGGTGTCTGGGTCTATCCTCACAGTTAAGTCTTGAATGGCCTTTGGTGAGAGATTTTCATAATTATCTCTGTATGTTTGATTGTGTGCTTCTCTGACCCAGAATTTAAGTGCTCCTGGAAACTTGTGTCTGATACCTACTTTGATAAGAAACACAAACCCATTCTGAGTGACTGAGTACCTTTGTTAGTTTAGAGACGAGTATAGTTAGTTACTGGAGTCAAGTGGGGTTGTGGGACTTCATGGGAGCCGTGACATTTGTCACTTGTGGCTTTGACTTACAAGTAATGACTTGTTGCTTTTGTTCAGGCCACTGGTCACTGAGCACCCACTGGGGCTCATGGAACTATATCTCGGCCTTAGTTAACTGCTTCAACGTCAGTTTTTTTTTTTTTTGAGATATATACAAGAGTTGTTACATTCTTGTACAGCCACTAGTACGCGTTGCGTTTCGGGCAGGTCCCTGGAATACGATCCCCGCCGCGAAGAATCCTTGTTACAATCTTTACCTATCGTTAATCTATAATCGTTACCTATCAAGTTCTCTTGATAGGTAGTCAGCTGGGTCCTCTGTAATTAGAACATACATTAATGTGTTTCCAACTGACTACTTTTTGATTGCTCGGCTGCTCTCTGATTCTTTTTTTTACTCGGTTGCTTTCATATGTGTCTTACTATTGGTTTTCCGCTCTCATTGAAGCACTGCTTCACTATCTGATCACACCATTGTTTGTAGAAAATGGTTGTTTGTCAGTGTTCGGTTCAGATAAGAAGCCAACCTCACTTCTTAGAGTGAATTTGTGCAAGTTGTGGCAAGAGACGTTTCTTCAGCGGTGAAACACATGCTTTTGAAGTAAGTACATTTTCTTGTTTATTAGAGACCAAATAATCTACCTTGCCATATCATGGTTGTTATGTTGAACGCAAATTTTACTACAATGTACCTATTAGTAATCCTCAAATTATGCTACAATGTACCTGTTGATAATCCTCAAATTTTATTATTATGTACCTACTACCTTTGTCCAAATTTTCTTACAATGTACCTGTTAATATTTTTCGAATTGCTGCAAATTACCTGCTTATATATATCTGTTAGATTAAGGACCTGCCCGACACGCTGTGCGTGTTAGTGGCCTTACAAGAATATAAAAACATCAATGCTATGTACTCTCATATATCCAATGTACTTTCTTGTATATCTAACAAAAATAGAGAGATGAAGAAGAGAAAATTCCTATGGGAAGGTAAGAGCAAGTTGAAAGATGCGGATAGGATTGGCGTAGTAATGGGATGTAATAATGGATATAAGAATGGAACGTAAGAAGAAGAAGAGAAATAATAGAAAAGAGAAAAAAGGGGGGTAGGCTTATGTTAGGTAACGTTTGTCAGAAAGGTTGGAGCAATTGATAATATAATGTGAAAGGGAAGAGTCAACAGCAACAAAGCCAGGACTCAGGTTCATGTTGGGTAGGTTGTGTATGAGAGCCGTCGTCGTCTTATCTCCTGGTGTGTGGTTTAGTCTTCATAAGTGCTTAATCGTGGTTCTTAAACCTGGCACATGTATGTCAGAGGGAATATTGACCACGACAATGCAGAGCGCAGGTCTTAGGAAATCTCTTAAATGAACGTTGGATTTTACTACGTTGTTGCAGTAGTAGTAGAGTAGTAAAATGTTGTATCTATCGTACCTATCTTGAGGTTATCTTGAGATGTTTTCGGGGCTTTAGTGTCCCGCGGCCCGGTCCTCGACCAGGCCTCCACCCCCAGGAAGCAGCACGTGACAGCTGACTAACACCCAGATACCTATTTTACTGCTAGGTAACGGGGGTATAGGGTGAAAGAAACTCTGCCCATTGTTTCTCTCCGGCGACCGGGATCGAACCCGGGACCACAGGATCACAAGTCCAGTGTGCTGTCCGCTCGGCCGACCGGCTACCTGGCGAGAGATATTGTTTGCCTAATGGGTGCTCGCTTGACTGTTATTGTTTGGTGACCGACAGGACAGCTGTGACTCACATGTATACAGGTCGGGTTTATGTACAGTTATTTTCAGATTGCTGTAGCTTTAGTTGATATGCATTTCGTTTATCGTTACAGTGAGAAGAAAGTGCTTAAACTATATATATATGTATGTATATTATATGGCTTGTATTATTGCCGGATGTAACTGTACTGTAACCATTTGATCAATAAAGCCACAAGTCTGGCAAAGTGTTTGATTACCTCATAGGGAATAAGTCCACTGCTAGTTAAAACCCCAAGTAAGTTGACCTGCATCACTGGCTGTTCATTTTATTTGTTCTGCCATCTATTGGGTGAGAAAGGTTTTGTGTGAGCACTAACAAAACAGCTCCTGTTGATACAGGTTAAAGTGATGTTTGAGTTAACATGGCTATTGATAGGGCTTCAGCATTGTTCGCTAGGGTCAGCATAGTCCCTACACCTACATAGTAGAAGGCAGTATGCCGGACTAATGCAACTACTGGGCAGTAGTTGACTGTCACATGTTCGACACATTCCCAGTGTTGTCTCGCGGCTGTTGGGGTGGTGAGCCGGCAGGCACTTCCTACACCCTGGTGGCTGCTGGGGTGGTGAGCCCGCAGGCACTTCCTACACCCTGGTGGCTGCTGGGGTGGTGAGCCCGCAGGCACTTCCTACACCCTGGTGGCTGCTGGGGTGGTGAGCCCGCAGGCACTTCCTACACCCTGGTGGCTGCTGGGGTGGTGAGCCCGCAGGCACTTCCTACACCCTGGTGGCTGCTGGGGTGGTGTGCCCGCAGGCACTTCCTACACCCTGGTGGCTGCTGGGGTGGTGAGCCCGCAGGCACTTCCTACACCCTGGTGGCTGCTGGGGTGGTGAGCCCGCAGGCACTTCCTACACCCTGGCGGCTGCTGGGGTGTTGAGCCCGCAGGCACTTCCTACACCCTGGTGACTGCTGGGGTGGTGAGCCAGCAGGCACTTCCTACACCCTGGTGGCTGCTGGGGTGGTGAGCCGGCAGGCACTTCCTACACCCTGGTGGCTGCTGGGGTGGTGAGCCGGCAGGCACTTCCTACACCCTGGTGGCTGCTGTGGTGGTGAGCCCGCAGACACTTCCTACACCCTGGTGGCTGCTGGGGTGGTGAGCCGGCAGGCACTTCCTACACCCTGGTGGCTGCTGGGTGGTGAGCCCGCAGACACTTCCTACACCCTGGTGGCTGCTGGGGTGGTGAGCCCGCAGGCACTTCCTACACCCTGGTGGCTGCTGGGGTGGTGAGCCCGCAGGCACTTCCTACACCCTGGTGGCTGCTGGGGTGGTGCCCGCAGGCACTTCCTACACCCTGGTGGCTGCTGGGGTGGTGAGCCCGCAGGCACTTCCTACACCCTGGTGGCTGCTGGGGTGGTGAGCCCGCAGGCACTTCCTACACCCTGGGCTGCTGCTGGGGTGTTGAGCCCGCAGGCACTTCCTACACCCTGGTGGCTGCTGGGGTGGTGAGCCCGCAGGCACTTCCTACACCCTGGTGGCTGCTGGGGGGGGGGGTGAGCCCACAGGCACTTCCTACACCCTGGTGGCTGCTGGGGTGGTGAGCCCGCAGGCACTTCCTACACCCTGGTGGCTGCTGCTGGGTGGTGAGCCCGCAGGCACTTCCTACACCCTGGTGGCTGCTGGGGTGGTGAGCCGGCAGGCACTTCCTACACCCTGGCGGCTGCTGGGGTGGTGAGCCCGCAGGCACTTCCTACACCCTGGTGGCTGCTGGGGTGGTGAGCCGGCAGGCACTTCCTACACCCTGGTGGCTGCTGGGGTGGTGAGCCCGCGGCACTTCCTACACCCTGGTGGCTGCTGGGGTGGTGAGCCGGCAGGCACTTCCTACACCCTGGTGGCTGCTGGGGTGGTGAGCCGGCAGGCACTTCCTACACCCTGGTGGCTGCTGGGGTGGTGAGCCCGCAGGCACTTCCTACACCCTGGTGGCTGCTGGGGTGGTGAGCCCGCAGGCACTTCCTACACCCTGGTGGCTGCTGGGGTGGTGAGCCCGCAGGCACTTCCTACACCCTGGTGGCTGCTGGGGTGGTGAGCCCGCAGGCACTTCCTACACCCTGGTGGCTGCTGGGGTGGTGAGCCCGCAGGCACTTCCTACACCCTGGGGCTGCTGGGGTGGTGAGCCCGCAGGCACTTCCTACACCCTGGTGGCTGCTGGGGTGGTGAGCCCGCAGGCACTTCCTACACCCTGGTGGCTGCTGGGGTGGTGAGCCCGCAGGCACTTCCTACACCCTGGTGGCTGCTGGGGTGGTGAGCCCGCAGGCACTTCCTACACCCTGGTGGCTGCTGGGGTGGTGAGCCCGCAGGCACTTCCTACACCCTGGCGGCTGCTGGGGTGGTGAGCCCGCAGGCACTTCCTACACCCTGGTGGCTGCTGGGGTGGTGAGCCCGCAGGCACTTCCTACACCCTGGTGGCTGCTGGGGTGGTGAGCCCGCAGGCACTTCCTACACCCTGGTGGCTGCTGGGGTGGTGAGCCGGCAGGCACTTCCTACACCCTGGCGGCTGCTGGGGTGGTGAGCCCGCAGGCACTTCCTACACCCTGGTGGCTGCTGGGGTGGTGAGCCCGCAGGCACTTCCTACACCCTGGTGGCTGCTGGGGTGGTGAGCCGGCAGGCACTTCCTACACCCTGGTGGCTGCTGGGGTGGTGAGCCCGCAGGCACTTCCTACACCCTGGTGGCTGCTGGGGTGGTGAGCCGGCAGGCACTTCCTACACCCTGGTGGCTGCTGGGGTGGTGAGCCGGCAGGCACTTCCTACACCCTGGTGGCTGCTGGGGTGGTGAGCCCGCAGGCACTTCCTACACCCTGGTGGCTGCTGGGGTGGTGAGCCGGCAGGCACTTCCTACACCCTGGTGGCTGCTGGGGTGGTGAGCCCGCAGACACTTCCTACACCCTGGTGGCTGCTGGGGTGGTGAGCCCGCAGGCACTTCCTACACCCTGGTGGCTGCTGGGGTGGTGAGCCCGCAGGCACTTCCTACACCCTGGTGGCTGCTGGGTGGTGAGCCCGCAGGCACTTCCTACACCCTGGTGGCTGCTGGGGTGGTGAGCCCGCAGGCACTTCCTACACCCTGGTGGCTGCTGGGGTGGTGAGCCGGCAGGCACTTCCTACACCCTGGTGGCTGCTGGGGTGGTGAGCCCGCAGGCACTTCCTACACCCTGGTGGCTGCTGGGGTGGTGAGCCCGCAGGCACTTCCTACACCCTGGTGGCTGCTGGGGTGGTGAGCCCGCAGGCACTTCCTACACCCTGGTGGCTGCTGGGGTGGTGAGCCCGCAGGCACTTCCTACACCCTGGTGGCTGCTGGGTGGTGAGCCGGCAGGCACTTCCTACACCCTGGTGGCTGCTGGGGTGGTGAGCCCGCAGGCACTTCCTACACCCTGGTGGCTGCTGGGGTGGTGAGCCCGCAGGCACTTCCTACACCCTGGTGGCTGCTGGGGTGGTGAGCCGGCAGGCACTTCCTACACCCTGGTGGCTGCTGGGGTGGTGAGCCGCAGGCACTTCCTACACCCTGGTGGCTGCTGGGGTGGTGAGCCGGCAGGCACTTCCTACACCCTGGTGGCTGCTGGGGTGGTGAGCCCGCAGGCACTTCCTACACCCTGGTGGCTGCTGGGGTGGTGAGCCGGCAGGCACTTCCTACACCCTGGTGGCTGCTGGGGTGGTGAGCCCGCAGGCACTTCCTACACCCTGGTGGCTGCTGGGTGTGAGCCCGCAGGCACTTCCTACACCCTGGTGGCTGCTGGGGGGGTGAGCCCGCAGGCACTTCCTACACCCTGGTGGCTGCTGGGGTGGTGAGCCCGCAGGCACTTCCTACACCCTGGTGGCTGCTGGGGTGGTGAGCCCGCAGGCACTTCCTACACCCTGGTGGCTGCTGGGGTGGTGAGCCCGCAGGCACTTCCTACACCCTGGTGGCTGCTGGGTGGTGAGCCGCAGGCACTTCCTACACCCTGGGGCTGCTGGGGTGGTGAGCCGCAGGCACTTCCTACACCCTGGTGGCTGCTGGGGTGGTGAGCCCGCACACTTCCTACACCCTGGTGGCTGCTGGGGTGGTGAGCCCGCAGGCACTTCCTACACCCTGGTGGCTGCTGGGGTGGTGAGCCGGCAGGCACTTCCTACACCCTGGTGGCTGCTGGGGTGGTGAGCCCGCAGGCACTTCCTACACCCTGGTGGCTGCTGGGTGGTGACCGGCAGGCACTTCCTACACCCTGGTGGCTGCTGGGGTGGTGAGCCCGCAGGCACTTCCTACACCTGGTGGCTGCTGGGTGGTGAGCCGCAGGCACTTCCTACACCCTGGTGGCTGCTGGGGTGGTGACCCGCAGGCACTTCCTACACCCTGTGGCTGCTGGGGTGGTGAGCCCGCAGCACTTCCTACACCCTGGTGGCTGCTGGGGTGGTGAGCCGCAGGCACTTCCTACACCCTGGTGGCTGCTGGGGTGGTGAGCCCGCAGGCACTTCCTACACCCTGGTGGCTGCTGGGGTGGTGAGCCCGCAGGCACTTCCTACACCCTGGTGGCTGCTGGGGTGGTGAGCCCGCAGGCACTTCCTACACCCTGGTGGCTGCTGGGGTGGTGAGCCGCAGGCACTTCCTACACCCTGGTGGCTGCTGGGGTGGTGAGCCCGCAGGCACTTCCTACACCCTGGTGGCTGCTGGGGTGGTGAGCCCGCAGGCACTTCCTACACCCTGGTGGCTGCTGGGGTGGTGAGCCCGCAGGCACTTCCTACACCCTGGTGGCTGCTGGGTGGTGAGCCCGCAGGCACTTCCTACACCCTGGTGGCTGCTGGGGTGGTGAGCCGGCAGGCACTTCCTACACCCTGGTGGCTGCTGGGGTGGTGAGCCGCAGGCACTTCCTACACCCTGGTGGCTGCTGGGTGGTGAGCCGCAGGCACTTCCTACACCCTGTGCTGCTGGGGTTGTGAGCCGGCAGGCACTTCCTACACCCTGGTGGCTGCTGGGTGGTGAGCCCGCAGGCACTTCCTACACCCTGGTGGCTGCTGGG
>WNGS01157708.1:95432-113292 GCA_020271785.1 Procambarus virginalis
CCGCAGGCACTTCCTACACCCTGGTGGCTGCTGGGGTGGTGAGCCGGCAGGCACTTCCTACACCCTGCTGGCTGCTGGGGTGGTGAGCCGGCAGGCACTTCCTACACCCTGGTGGCTGCTGTGGTGGTGAGCCCGCAGGCACTTCCTACACCCTGGTGGCTGCTGGGGTGAGCCGGCAGGCACTTCCTACACCCTGGTGGCTGCTGGTGTGGTGAGCCCGCAGACACTTCCTACACCCTGGTGGCTGCTGGGGTGGTGAGCCCGCAGGCACTTCCTACACCCTGTGGCTGCTGGGTGGGGAGGGTGACCCACCACTTCCTACACCCTGGTGGCTGCTGAGGTGGTGAGCCCGCAGGCACTTCCTACACCCTGGTGGCTGCTGCTGGGATGGTGAGCCCGCAGGCACTTCCTACACCCTGGTGGCTGCTGGGGTGGTGAGCCGGCAGGCACTTCCTACACCCTGCGGCTGCTGGGTGGTGAGCCCGCAGGCACTTCCTACACCCTGGTGCTGCTGGGGTGGTGACCCGCAGGCACTTCCTACACCCTGGTGGCTGCTGGGGTGGTGAGCCGGCAGGCACTTCCTACACCCTGGTGCTGCTGGGGTGGTGAGCTAGGCGGCACTTCCTACACCCTGGTGGCTGCTGGGGTGGTGAGCCGCAGGCACTTCCTACACCCTGGTGGGTGCTGGGGTGGTGAGCCGGCAGGCACTTCCTACACCCTGGTGGCTGCTGGGGTGGTGAGCCCGCAGGCACTTCCTACACCCTGGCGGCTGCTGGGGTGGCGAGCCCGCAGGCACTTCTAACACCCTGGCGGCTGCTGGGGTGGTGAGCCGGCAGGCACTTCCTACACCCTGGTGGCTGCTGGGGTGGTGAGCCGCAGGCACTTCCTACACCCTGGTGGCTGCTGGGTGTGGAGCCGGCAGGCACTTCCTACACCCTGGCGCTGCTGGGGTGGTGAGCCCGCAGGCACTTCCTACACCCTGGTGGCTGCTGGGGTGTGAGCCGGCAGGCACTTCCTACACCCTGGTGGCTGCTGGGGTGGTGAGCCGGCAGGCACTTCCTACACCCTGGTGGCTGCTGGGGTGGTGAGCCGGCAGGCACTTCCTACACCCTGGTGGCTGCTGGGTGGTGAGCCCGCAGGCACTTCCTACACCCTGGTGGCTGCTGGGGTGGTGAGCCGGCAGGCACTTCCTACACCCTGGTGGCTGCTGGGGTGGTGAGCCCGCAGGCACTTCCTACACCCTGGTGGCTGCTGGGGTGGTGAGCCCGCAGGCACTTCCTACACCCTGGTGGCTGCTGGGGTGGTGAGCCGCAGGCACTTCCTACACCCTGGTGGCTGCTGGGGTGGTGAGCCCGCAGGCACTTCCTACACCCTGGTGGCTGCTGGGGGGGTGGTGAGCCCGCAGGCACTTCCTACACCCTGGTGGCTGCTGGGGTGGTGAGCCCGCAGGCACTTCCTACACCCTGGTGGCTGCTGGGGTGGTGAGCCGCAGGCACTTCCTACACCCTGGTGGCTGCTGGGGTGGTGAGCCCGCAGGCACTTCCTACACCCTGGTGGCTGCTGGGGGGTGGTGAGCCCGCAGGCACTTCCTACACCCTGGTGGCTGCTGGGGTGGTGAGCCGCAGGCACTTCCTACACCCTGGTGGCTGCTGGGGTGGTGAGCCCGCAGGCACTTCCTACACCCTGGTGGCTGCTGGGGTGGTGAGCCCGCAGGCACTTCCTACACCCTGGTGGCTGCTGGGGTGGTGAGCCCGCAGGCACTTCCTACACCCTGGTGGCTGCTGGGGTGGTGAGCCCGCAGGCACTTCCTACACCCTGGTGGCTGCTGGGGTGTGAGCCCGCAGGCACTTCCTACACCCTGGTGGCTGCTGGGGGGGGTGAGCCCGCAGGCACTTCCTACACCCTGGTGGCTGCTGGGGTGGTGAGCCGGCAGGCACTTCCTACACCCTGGTGGCTGCTGGGGTGGTGAGCCCGCAGGCACTTCCTACACCCTGGTGGCTGCTGGGGTGGTGAGCCCGCAGGCACTTCCTACACCCTGGTGGCTGCTGGGGTGGTGAGCCCGCAGGCACTTCCTACACCCTGGTGGCTGCTGGGGTGGTGAGCCCGCAGGCACTTCCTACACCCTGGTGGCTGCTGGGGGGGGTGGTGAGCCCGCAGGCACTTCCTACACCCTGGTGGCTGCTGGGGTGGTGAGCCCGCAGGCACTTCCTACACCCTGGTGGCTGCTGGGGTGGTGAGCCGCAGGCACTTCCTACACCCTGGTGGCTGCTGGGGTGGTGAGCCGCAGGCACTTCCTACACCCTGGTGGCTGCTGGGGTGGTGAGCCGGCAGGCACTTCCTACACCCTGGTGGCTGCTGGGGTGGTGAGCCCGCAGGCACTTCCTACACCCTGGTGGCTGCTGGGGTGGTGAGCCCGCAGGCACTTCCTACACCCTGGTGGCTGCTGGGGGGTGGTGAGCCCGCAGGCACTTCCTACACCCTGGTGGCTGCTGGGGTGGTGAGCCCGCAGGCACTTCCTACACCCTGGTGGCTGCTGGGGTGGTGAGCCCGCAGGCACTTCCTACACCCTGGTGGCTGCTGGGTGGTGAGCCGCAGGCACTTCCTACACCCTGGTGGCTGCTGGGGTGGTGAGCCCGCAGGCACTTCCTACACCCTGGTGGCTGCTGGGGTGGTGAGCCGCAGGCACTTCCTACACCCTGGTGGCTGCTGGGGTGGTGAGCCGGCAGGCACTTCCTACACCCTGGTGGCTGCTGGGGTGGTGAGCCGGCAGGCACTTCCTACACCCTGGTGGCTGCTGGGGTGGTGAGCCGGCAGGCACTTCCTACACCCTGGTGGCTGCTGGGGTGGTGAGCCGCAGGCACTTCCTACACCCTGGTGGCTGCTGGGGTGGTGAGCCCGCAGGCACTTCCTACACCCTGGTGGCTGCTGGGGTGGTGAGCCCGCAGGCACTTCCTACACCCTGGTGGCTGCTGGGGTGGTGAGCCGGCAGGCACTTCCTACACCCTGGTGGCTGCTGGGGTGGTGAGCCGCAGGCACTTCCTACACCCTGGTGGCTGCTGGGGTGGTGAGCCGGCAGGCACTTCCTACACCCTGGTGGCTGCTGGGGTGGTGAGCCCGCAGGCACTTCCTACACCCTGGTGGCTGCTGGGGTGGTGAGCCGGCAGGCACTTCCTACACCCTGGTGGCTGCTGGGGTGGTGAGCCGGCAGGCACTTCCTACACCCTGGTGGCTGCTGGGGTGGTGAGCCCGCAGGCACTTCCTACACCCTGGTGGCTGCTGGGGTGGTGAGCCCGCAGGCACTTCCTACACCCTGGTGGCTGCTGGGGTGGTGAGCCCGCAGGCACTTCCTACACCCTGGTGGCTGCTGGGGTGGTGAGCCCGCAGGCACTTCCTACACCCTGGTGGCTGCTGGGGTGGTGAGCCCGCAGGCACTTCCTACACCCTGGTGGCTGCTGGGGTGGTGAGCCCGCAGGCACTTCCTACACCCTGGTGGCTGCTGGGGTGGTGAGCCCGCAGGCACTTCCTACACCCTGGTGGCTGCTGGGGTGGTGAGCCCGCAGGCACTTCCTACACCCTGGTGGCTGCTGGGGTGGTGAGCCCGCAGGCACTTCCTACACCCTGGTGGCTGCTGGGGTGGTGAGCCGGCAGGCACTTCCTACACCCTGGTGGCTGCTGGGGTGGTGAGCCCGCAGGCACTTCCTACACCCTGGTGGCTGCTGGGGTGGTGAGCCCGCAGGCACTTCCTACACCCTGGTGGCTGCTGGGGTGGTGAGCCGGCAGGCACTTCCTACACCCTGGTGGCTGCTGGGGTGGTGAGCCGGCAGGCACTTCCTACACCCTGGTGGCTGCTGGGGTGGTGAGCCCGCAGGCACTTCCTACACCCTGGTGGCTGCTGGGGTGGTGAGCCGGCAGGCACTTCCTACACCCTGGTGGCTGCTGGGGTGGTGAGCCCGCAGGCACTTCCTACACCCTGGTGGCTGCTGGGGTGGTGAGCCCGCAGGCACTTCCTACACCCTGGTGGCTGCTGGGGTGGTGAGCCCGCAGGCACTTCCTACACCCTGGTGGCTGCTGGGGTGGTGAGCCCGCAGGCACTTCCTACACCCTGGTGGCTGCTGGGGTGGTGAGCCCGCAGGCACTTCCTACACCCTGGTGGCTGCTGGGGTGGTGAGCCGGCAGGCACTTCCTACACCCTGGTGGCTGCTGGGGTGGTGAGCCGGCAGGCACTTCCTACACCCTGGTGGCTGCTGGGGTGGTGAGCCCGCAGGCACTTCCTACACCCTGGTGGCTGCTGGGGTGGTGAGCCCGCAGGCACTTCCTACACCCTGGTGGCTGCTGGGGTGGTGAGCCCGCAGGCACTTCCTACACCCTGGTGGCTGCTGGGGTGGTGAGCCGGCAGGCACTTCCTACACCCTGGTGGCTGCTGGGGTGGTGAGCCGCAGGCACTTCCTACACCCTGGCGGCTGCTGGGGGGGTGAGCCCGCAGGCACTTCCTACACCCTGGTGGCTGCTGGGGTGGTGAGCCCGCAGGCACTTCCTACACCCTGGTGGCTGCTGGGGTGGTGAGCCGCAGGCACTTCCTACACCCTGGTGGCTGCTGGGGTGGTGAGCCCGCAGGCACTTCCTACACCCTGGCGGCTGCTGGGGGGGTGGTGAGCCCACAGGCACTTCCTACACCCTGGTGGCTGCTGGGGTGGTGAGCCGGCAGGCACTTCCTACACCCTGGTGGCTGCTGGGGTGGTGAGCCCGCAGGCACTTCCTACACCCTGGTGGCTGCTGGGGTGGTGAGCCCGCAGGCACTTCCTACACCCTGGTGGCTGCTGGGGTGGTGAGCCCGCAGGCACTTCCTACACCCTGGTGGCTGCTGGGGTGGTGAGCCGGCAGGCACTTCCTACACCCTGGTGGCTGCTGGGGTGGTGAGCCCGCAGGCACTTCCTACACCCTGGTGGCTGCTGGGGTGGTGAGCCCGCAGGCACTTCCTACACCCTGGTGGCTGCTGGGGTGGTGAGCCCGCAGGCACTTCCTACACCCTGGTGGCTGCTGGGGTGGTGAGCCCGCAGGCACTTCCTACACCCTGGTGGCTGCTGGGGTGGTGAGCCCGCAGGCACTTCCTACACCCTGGTGGCTGCTGGGGTGGTGAGCCCGCAGGCACTTCCTACACCCTGGTGGCTGCTGGGGTGGTGAGCCCGCAGGCACTTCCTACACCCTGGTGGCTGCTGGGGTGGTGAGCCGGCAGGCACTTCCTACACCCTGGTGGCTGCTGGGGTGGTGAGCCGGCAGGCACTTCCTACACCCTGGTGGCTGCTGGGGTGGTGAGCCCGCAGGCACTTCCTACACCCTGGTGGCTGCTGGGGTGGTGAGCCGCAGGCACTTCCTACACCCTGGTGGCTGCTGGGGGGAGGGTGAGCCCGCAGGCACTTCCTACACCCTGGTGGCTGCTGGGGTGGTGAGCCCGCAGGCACTTCCTACACCCTGGTGGCTGCTGGGGTGGTGAGCCCGCAGGCACTTCCTACACCCTGGTGGCTGCTGGGGTGGTGAGCCGGCAGGCACTTCCTACACCCTGGCGGCTGCTGGGGTGGTGAGCCCGCAGGCACTTCCTACACCCTGGTGGCTGCTGGGGTGGTGAGCCGCAGGCACTTCCTACACCCTGGTGGCTGCTGGGGTGGTGAGCCGCAGGCACTTCCTACACCCTGGTGGCTGCTGGGGTGGTGAGCCGCAGGCACTTCCTACACCCTGGTGGCTGCTGGGGTGGTGAGCCCGCAGGCACTTCCTACACCCTGGTGGCTGCTGGGGTGGTGAGCCGGCAGGCACTTCCTACACCCTGGTGGCTGCTGGGGTGGTGAGCCGGCAGGCACTTCCTACACCCTGGTGGCTGCTGGGGTGGTGAGCCCGCAGGCACTTCCTACACCCTGGTGGCTGCTGGGGTGGTGAGCCGCAGGCACTTCCTACACCCTGGTGGCTGCTGGGGTGGTGAGCCGGCAGCACTTCCTACACCCTGGTGGCTGCTGGGGTGGTGAGCCGGCAGGCACTTCCTACACCCTGGTGGCTGCTGGGGTGGTGAGCCGGCAGGCACTTCCTACACCCTGGTGGCTGCTGGGGTGGTGAGCCCGCAGGCACTTCCTACACCCTGGTGGCTGCTGGGGTGGTGAGCCCGCAGGCACTTCCTACACCCTGGTGGCTGCTGGGGTGGTGAGCCGCAGGCACTTCCTACACCCTGGTGGCTGCTGGGGTGGTGAGCCCGCAGGCACTTCCTACACCCTGGTGGCTGCTGGGGTGGTGAGCCGGCAGGCACTTCCTACACCCTGGTGGCTGCTGGGGTGGTGAGCCCGCAGGCACTTCCTACACCCTGGTGGCTGCTGGGGTGGTGAGCCGGCAGGCACTTCCTACACCCTGGTGGCTGCTGGGGTGGTGAGCCGGCAGGCACTTCCTACACCCTGGTGGCTGCTGGGGTGGTGAGCCCGCAGGCACTTCCTACACCCTGGTGGCTGCTGGGGTGGTGAGCCCGCAGGCACTTCCTACACCCTGGCGGCTGCTGGGGGGGTGAGGGTGCCCACAGGCACTTCCTACACCCTGGTGGCTGCTGGGGTGGTGAGCCCGCAGGCACTTCCTACACCCTGGTGGCTGCTGGGGTGTTGAGCCGGCAGGCACTTCCTACACCCTGGTGGCTGCTGGGGTGGTGAGCCCGCAGGCACTTCCTACACCCTGGCGGCTGCTGGGGGGTGAGGGTGAGCCCCAGGCACTTCCTACACCCTGGTGGCTGCTGGGGTGGTGAGCCGGCAGGCACTTCCTACACCCTGGTGGCTGCTGGGGTGGTGAGCCCGCAGGCACTTCCTACACCCTGGTGGCTGCTGGGGTGGTGAGCCCGCAGGCACTTCCTACACCCTGGTGGCTGCTGGGGTGGTGAGCCCGCAGGCACTTCCTACACCCTGGTGGCTGCTGGGGTGGTGAGCCCGCAGGCACTTCCTACACCCTGGTGGCTGCTGGGGTGGTGAGCCCGCAGGCACTTCCTACACCCTGGTGGCTGCTGGGGTGGTGAGCCGGCAGGCACTTCCTACACCCTGGTGGCTGCTGGGGTGGTGAGCCCGCAGGCACTTCCTACACCCTGGTGGCTGCTGGGGGGGGAGGTGAGCCCGCAGGCACTTCCTACACCCTGGTGGCTGCTGGGGTGGTGAGCCGCAGGCACTTCCTACACCCTGGTGGCTGCTGGGGTGGTGAGCCCGCAGGCACTTCCTACACCCTGGTGGCTGCTGGGGTGGTGAGCCCGCAGGCACTTCCTACACCCTGGTGGCTGCTGGGGTGGTGAGCCCGCAGGCACTTCCTACACCCTGGTGGCTGCTGGGGTGGTGAGCCCGCAGGCACTTCCTACACCCTGGTGGCTGCTGGGGTGGTGAGCCGCAGGCACTTCCTACACCCTGGTGGCTGCTGGGGTGGTGAGCCGGCAGGCACTTCCTACACCCTGGTGGCTGCTGGGGTGGTGAGCCCGCAGGCACTTCCTACACCCTGGTGGCTGCTGGGGTGGTGAGCCCGCAGGCACTTCCTACACCCTGGTGGCTGCTGGGGTGGTGAGCCCGCAGGCACTTCCTACACCCTGGTGGCTGCTGGGGTGGTGAGCCCGCAGGCACTTCCTACACCCTGGTGGCTGCTGGGGTGGTGAGCCGGCAGGCACTTCCTACACCCTGGTGGCTGCTGGGGTGGTGAGCCCGCAGGCACTTCCTACACCCTGGTGGCTGCTGCTGGGGTGGTGAGCCCGCAGGCACTTCCTACACCCTGGTGGCTGCTGGGGTGGTGAGCCGGCAGGCACTTCCTACACCCTGGTGGCTGCTGGGGTGGTGAGCCGGCAGGCACTTCCTACACCCTGGTGGCTGCTGGGGTGGTGAGCCGGCAGGCACTTCCTACACCCTGGTGGCTGCTGGGGTGGTGAGCCCGCAGGCACTTCCTACACCCTGGTGGCTGCTGGGGTGGTGAGCCCGCAGGCACTTCCTACACCCTGGTGGCTGCTGGGGTGGTGAGCCGGCAGGCACTTCCTACACCCTGGTGGCTGCTGGGGTGGTGAGCCGGCAGGCACTTCCTACACCCTGGTGGCTGCTGGGGTGGTGAGCCCGCAGGCACTTCCTACACCCTGGTGGCTGCTGGGGGGGGAGGGTGAGCCACAGGCACTTCCTACACCCTGGTGGCTGCTGGGGTGGTGAGCCCGCAGGCACTTCCTACACCCTGGTGGCTGCTGGGGTGGTGAGCCGGCAGGCACTTCCTACACCCTGGTGGCTGCTGGGGTGGTGAGCCGGCAGGCACTTCCTACACCCTGGTGGCTGCTGGGGTGGTGAGCCGGCAGGCACTTCCTACACCCTGGTGGCTGCTGGGGTGGTGAGCCGCAGGCACTTCCTACACCCTGGTGGCTGCTGGGGTGGTGAGCCCGCAGGCACTTCCTACACCCTGGTGGCTGCTGGGGGTGGTGGTGAGCCCGCAGGCACTTCCTACACCCTGGTGGCTGCTGGGGTGGTGAGCCCGCAGGCACTTCCTACACCCTGGTGGCTGCTGGGGTGGTGAGCCGGCAGGCACTTCCTACACCCTGGTGGCTGCTGGGGTGGTGAGCCCGCAGGCACTTCCTACACCCTGGTGGCTGCTGGGGTGGTGAGCCGGCAGGCACTTCCTACACCCTGGTGGCTGCTGGGGTGGTGAGCCCGCAGGCACTTCCTACACCCTGGTGGCTGCTGGGGTGGTGAGCCGGCAGGCACTTCCTACACCCTGGTGGCTGCTGGGGTGGTGAGCCGGCAGGCACTTCCTACACCCTGGTGGCTGCTGGGGTGGTGAGCCCGCAGGCACTTCCTACACCCTGGTGGCTGCTGGGGTGGTGAGCCGGCAGGCACTTCCTACACCCTGGTGGCTGCTGGGGTGGTGAGCCCGCAGGCACTTCCTACACCCTGGTGGCTGCTGGGGTGGTGAGCCGGCAGGCACTTCCTACACCCTGGTGGCTGCTGGGGTGGTGAGCCGGCAGGCACTTCCTACACCCTGGTGGCTGCTGGGGTGGTGAGCCCGCAGGCACTTCCTACACCCTGGTGGCTGCTGCTGGGTGGTGAGCCGGCAGGCACTTCCTACACCCTGGTGGCTGCTGGGGTGGTGAGCCCGCAGGCACTTCCTACACCCTGGTGGCTGCTGGGGTGGTGAGCCGGCAGGCACTTCCTACACCCTGGTGGCTGCTGGGGTGGTGAGCCCGCAGGCACTTCCTACACCCTGGCGGCTGCTGGGGGGTGTGAGGGTGAGCCCACAGGCACTTCCTACACCCTGGTGGCTGCTGGGGTGGTGAGCCGGCAGGCACTTCCTACACCCTGGTGGCTGCTGGGGTGGTGAGCCGGCAGGCACTTCCTACACCCTGGTGGCTGCTGGGGTGGTGAGCCCGCAGGCACTTCCTACACCCTGGCGGCTGCTGGGGGGGGTGAGGGTGAGCCCACAGGCACTTCCTACACCCTGGTGCCTGCTGGGGTGGTGAGCCGGCAGGCACTTCCTACACCCTGGTGGCTGCTGGGGTGGTGAGCCCGCAGGCACTTCCTACACCCTGGTGGCTGCTGGGGTGGTGAGCCCGCAGGCACTTCCTACACCCTGGTGGCTGCTGGGGTGGTGAGCCCGCAGGCACTTCCTACACCCTGGTGGCTGCTGGGGTGGTGAGCCGGCAGGCACTTCCTACACCCTGGTGGCTGCTGGGGTGGTGAGCCCGCAGGCACTTCCTACACCCTGGTGGCTGCTGGGTGGTGAGCCCGCAGGCACTTCCTACACCCTGGTGGCTGCTGGGGTGGTGAGCCCGCAGGCACTTCCTACACCCTGGTGGCTGCTGGGGTGGTGAGCCCGCAGGCACTTCCTACACCCTGGTGGCTGCTGGGGGGAGGGTGAGCCCGCAGGCACTTCCTACACCCTGGTGGCTGCTGGGGTGGTGAGCCCGCAGGCACTTCCTACACCCTGGTGGCTGCTGGGGTGGTGAGCCCGCAGGCACTTCCTACACCCTGGTGGCTGCTGGGGTGGTGAGCCCGCAGGCACTTCCTACACCCTGGTGGCTGCTGGGGTGGTGAGCCGGCAGGCACTTCCTACACCCTGGTGGCTGCTGGGGTGGTGAGCCCGCAGGCACTTCCTACACCCTGGTGGCTGCTGGGGTGGTGAGCCGGCAGGCACTTCCTACACCCTGGTGGCTGCTGGGGTGGTGAGCCGCAGGCACTTCCTACACCCTGGTGGCTGCTGGGGTGGTGAGCCGCAGGCACTTCCTACACCCTGGTGGCTGCTGGGGTGGTGAGCCGGCAGGCACTTCCTACACCCTGGTGGCTGCTGGGGTGGTGAGCCCGCAGGCACTTCCTACACCCTGGTGGCTGCTGGGGTGGTGAGCCCGCAGGCACTTCCTACACCCTGGTGGCTGCTGGGGTGGTGAGCCCGCAGGCACTTCCTACACCCTGGTGGCTGCTGGGGTGGTGAGCCCGCAGGCACTTCCTACACCCTGGTGGCTGCTGGGGTGGTGAGCCCGCAGGCACTTCCTACACCCTGGTGGCTGCTGGGGGGGTGAGGGTGAGCCCGCAGGCACTTCCTACACCCTGGTGGCTGCTGGGGTGGTGAGCCCGCAGGCACTTCCTACACCCTGGTGGCTGCTGGGGTGGTGAGCCGGCAGGCACTTCCTACACCCTGGTGGCTGCTGGGGTGGTGAGCCCGCAGGCACTTCCTACACCCTGGTGGCTGCTGGGGTGGTGAGCCCGCAGGCACTTCCTACACCCTGGTGGCTGCTGGGGGGGGGGTGAGCCCGCAGGCACTTCCTACACCCTGGTGGCTGCTGGGGTGGTGAGCCCGCAGGCACTTCCTACACCCTGGTGGCTGCTGGGGTGGTGAGCCCGCAGGCACTTCCTACACCCTGGTGGCTGCTGGGGTGGTGAGCCCGCAGGCACTTCCTACACCCTGGTGGCTGCTGGGGTGGTGAGCCGGCAGGCACTTCCTACACCCTGGTGGCTGCTGGGGTGGTGAGCCGCAGGCACTTCCTACACCCTGGTGGCTGCTGGGGTGGTGAGCCCGCAGGCACTTCCTACACCCTGGTGGCTGCTGGGGTGGTGAGCCGGCAGGCACTTCCTACACCCTGGTGGCTGCTGGGGTGGTGAGCCAGCAGGCACTTCCTACACCCTGGTGGCTGCTGGGGTGGTGAGCCGGCAGGCACTTCCTACACCCTGGTGGCTGCTGGGGTGGTGAGCCGGCAGGCACTTCCTACACCCTGGTGGCTGCTGGGGTGGTGTGAGCCCGCAGGCACTTCCTACACCCTGGTGGCTGCTGGGGTGGTGAGCCCGCAGGCACTTCCTACACCCTGGTGGCTGCTGGGGTGGTGAGCCGGCAGGCACTTCCTACACCCTGGTGGCTGCTGGGGTGGTGAGCCGCAGGCACTTCCTACACCCTGGTGGCTGCTGGGGTGGTGAGCCCGCAGGCACTTCCTACACCCTGGCGGCTGCTGGGGAGGGTGAGCCCGCAGGCACTTCCTACACCCTGGTGGCTGCTGGGGTGGTGAGCCCGCAGGCACTTCCTACACCCTGGTGGCTGCTGGGGTGGTGAGCCGGCAGGCACTTCCTACACCCTGGTGGCTGCTGGGGTGGTGAGCCCGCAGGCACTTCCTACACCCTGGTGGCTGCTGGGGGGGTGAGCCCACAGGCACTTCCTACACCCTGGTGGCTGCTGGGGTGGTGAGCCGGCAGGCACTTCCTACACCCTGGTGGCTGCTGGGGTGGTGAGCCCGCAGGCACTTCCTACACCCTGGTGGCTGCTGGGGTGGTGAGCCCGCAGGCACTTCCTACACCCTGGTGGCTGCTGGGGTGGTGAGCCCGCAGGCACTTCCTACACCCTGGTGGCTGCTGGGGTGGTGAGCCGGCAGGCACTTCCTACACCCTGGTGGCTGCTGGGGTGGTGAGCCCGCAGGCACTTCCTACACCCTGGTGGCTGCTGGGGTGGTGAGCCCGCAGGCACTTCCTACACCCTGGTGGCTGCTGGGGTGGTGAGCCCGCAGGCACTTCCTACACCCTGGTGGCTGCTGGGGTGGTGAGCCGGCAGGCACTTCCTACACCCTGGTGGCTGCTGGGGTGGTGAGCCGGCAGGCACTTCCTACACCCTGGTGGCTGCTGGGGTGGTGAGCCCGCAGGCACTTCCTACACCCTGGTGGCTGCTGGGGTGGTGAGCCGGCAGGCACTTCCTACACCCTGGTGGCTGCTGGGGTGGTGAGCCGGCAGGCACTTCCTACACCCTGGTGGCTGCTGGGGTGGTGAGCCCGCAGGCACTTCCTACACCCTGGTGGCTGCTGGGGTGGTGAGCCGCAGGCACTTCCTACACCCTGGTGGCTGCTGGGGTGGTGAGCCCGCAGGCACTTCCTACACCCTGGTGGCTGCTGGGGTGGTGAGCCCGCAGGCACTTCCTACACCCTGGTGGCTGCTGGGGGGGGTGGTGAGCCCACAGGCACTTCCTACACCCTGGTGGCTGCTGGGGTGGTGAGCCCGCAGGCACTTCCTACACCCTGGTGGCTGCTGGGGTGGTGAGCCGGCAGGCACTTCCTACACCCTGGTGGCTGCTGGGGTGGTGAGCCCGCAGGCACTTCCTACACCCTGGCTGCTGGGGGGTGAGGGTGAGCCCGCAGGCACTTCCTACACCCTGGTGGCTGCTGGGGTGGTGAGCCGGCAGGCACTTCCTACACCCTGGTGGCTGCTGGGGTGGTGAGCCCGCAGGCACTTCCTACACCCTGGTGGCTGCTGGGGTGGTGAGCCCGCAGGCACTTCCTACACCCTGGTGGCTGCTGGGGTGGTGAGCCCGCAGGCACTTCCTACACCCTGGTGGCTGCTGGGGTGGTGAGCCGGCAGGCACTTCCTACACCCTGGTGGCTGCTGGGGTGGTGAGCCCGCAGGCACTTCCTACACCCTGGTGGCTGCTGGGGTGGTGAGCCCGCAGGCACTTCCTACACCCTGGTGGCTGCTGGGGTGGTGAGCCGGCAGGCACTTCCTACACCCTGGTGGCTGCTGGGGTGGTGAGCCGGCAGGCACTTCCTACACCCTGGTGGCTGCTGGGGTGGTGAGCCCGCAGGCACTTCCTACACCCTGGTGGCTGCTGCTGGGTGGTGAGCCGGCAGGCACTTCCTACACCCTGGTGGCTGCTGGGGTGGTGAGCCCGCAGGCACTTCCTACACCCTGGTGGCTGCTGGGGTGGTGAGCCGGCAGGCACTTCCTACACCCTGGTGGCTGCTGGGGTGGTGAGCCCGCAGGCACTTCCTACACCCTGGCGGCTGCTGGGGGGGTGTGAGGGTGAGCCCACAGGCACTTCCTACACCCTGGTGGCTGCTGGGGTGGTGAGCCGGCAGGCACTTCCTACACCCTGGTGGCTGCTGGGGTGGTGAGCCGGCAGGCACTTCCTACACCCTGGTGGCTGCTGGGTGGTGAGCCGCAGACACTTCCTACACCCTGGCGGCTGCTGGGGGGGGGGTGAGGTGAGCCCACAGGCACTTCCTACACCCTGGTGGCTGCTGGGGTGGTGAGCCGGCAGGCACTTCCTACACCCTGGTGGCTGCTGGGGTGGTGAGCCCGCAGGCACTTCCTACACCCTGGTGGCTGCTGGGGTGGTGAGCCCGCAGGCACTTCCTACACCCTGGTGGCTGCTGGGGTGGTGAGCCCGCAGGCACTTCCTACACCCTGGTGGCTGCTGGGGTGGTGAGCCGGCAGGCACTTCCTACACCCTGGTGGCTGCTGGGGTGGTGAGCCCGCAGGCACTTCCTACACCCTGGTGGCTGCTGGGGTGGTGAGCCCGCAGGCACTTCCTACACCCTGGTGGCTGCTGGGGTGGTGAGCCCGCAGGCACTTCCTACACCCTGGTGGCTGCTGGGGTGGTGAGCCCGCAGGCACTTCCTACACCCTGGTGGCTGCTGGGGTGGTGAGCCCGCAGGCACTTCCTACACCCTGGTGGCTGCTGGGGTGGTGAGCCCGCAGGCACTTCCTACACCCTGGTGGCTGCTGCTGGGTGGTGAGCCCGCAGGCACTTCCTACACCCTGGTGGCTGCTGGGGTGGTGAGCCGGCAGGCACTTCCTACACCCTGGTGGCTGCTGGGGTGGTGAGCCGGCAGGCACTTCCTACACCCTGGTGGCTGCTGGGGTGGTGAGCCCGCAGGCACTTCCTACACCCTGGTGGCTGCTGGGGTGGTGAGCCCGCAGGCACTTCCTACACCCTGGTGGCTGCTGGGGTGGTGAGCCCGCAGGCACTTCCTACACCCTGGTGGCTGCTGGGGTGGTGAGCCGGCAGGCACTTCCTACACCCTGGTGGCTGCTGGGGTGGTGAGCCGGCAGGCACTTCCTACACCCTGGTGGCTGCTGGGGTGGTGAGCCCGCAGGCACTTCCTACACCCTGGTGGCTGCTGGGGTGGTGAGCCCGCAGGCACTTCCTACACCCTGGTGGCTGCTGGGGTGGTGAGCCCGCAGGCACTTCCTACACCCTGGTGGCTGCTGGGGTGGTGAGCCGGCAGGCACTTCCTACACCCTGGTGGCTGCTGGGGTGGTGAGCCCGCAGGCACTTCCTACACCCTGGTGGCTGCTGGGGTGGTGAGCCGGCAGGCACTTCCTACACCCTGGTGGCTGCTGGGGTGGTGAGCCGGCAGGCACTTCCTACACCCTGGTGGCTGCTGGGGTGGTGAGCCCGCAGGCACTTCCTACACCCTGGTGGCTGCTGGGGTGGTGAGGGTGAGCCGCAGGCACTTCCTACACCCTGGTGGCTGCTGGGGTGGTGAGCCCGCAGGCACTTCCTACACCCTGGTGGCTGCTGGGGTGGTGAGCCGGCAGGCACTTCCTACACCCTGGTGGCTGCTGGGGTGGTGAGCCCGCAGGCACTTCCTACACCCTGGTGGCTGCTGGGGTGGTGAGCCCGCAGGCACTTCCTACACCCTGGTGGCTGCTGCTGGGTGGTGAGCCCGCAGGCACTTCCTACACCCTGGTGGCTGCTGGGGTGGTGAGCCCGCAGGCACTTCCTACACCCTGGTGGCTGCTGGGGTGGTGAGCCGGCAGGCACTTCCTACACCCTGGTGGCTGCTGGGGTGGTGAGCCCGCAGGCACTTCCTACACCCTGGTGGCTGCTGGGGTGGTGAGCCGGCAGGCACTTCCTACACCCTGGTGGCTGCTGGGGTGGTGAGCCGCAGGCACTTCCTACACCCTGGTGGCTGCTGGGGTGGTGAGCCCGCAGGCACTTCCTACACCCTGGTGGCTGCTGGGGTGGTGAGCCGGCAGGCACTTCCTACACCCTGGTGGCTGCTGGGGTGGTGAGCCCGCAGGCACTTCCTACACCCTGGTGGCTGCTGGGGTGGTGAGCCGGCAGGCACTTCCTACACCCTGGTGGCTGCTGGGGTGGTGAGCCGGCAGGCACTTCCTACACCCTGGTGGCTGCTGGGGTGGTGAGCCCGCAGGCACTTCCTACACCCTGGTGGCTGCTGCTGGGTGGTGAGCCGGCAGGCACTTCCTACACCCTGGTGGCTGCTGGGGTGGTGAGCCCGCAGGCACTTCCTACACCCTGGTGGCTGCTGGGGTGGTGAGCCGGCAGGCACTTCCTACACCCTGGTGGCTGCTGGGGTGGTGAGCCGCAGGCACTTCCTACACCCTGGCGGCTGCTGGGGGGGTGTGAGGGTGAGCCCACAGGACTTCCTACACCCTGGTGGCTGCTGGGGTGGTGAGCCGGCAGGCACTTCCTACACCCTGGTGGCTGCTGGGGTGGTGAGCCGGCAGGCACTTCCTACACCCTGGTGGCTGCTGGGGTGGTGAGCCCGCAGGCACTTCCTACACCCTGGCGGCTGCTGGGGGGGTGTGAGGGTGAGCCCACAGGCACTTCCTACACCCTGGTGGCTGCTGGGGTGGTGAGCCGGCAGGCACTTCCTACACCCTGGTGGCTGCTGGGGTGGTGAGCCCGCAGGCACTTCCTACACCCTGGTGGCTGCTGGGGTGGTGAGCCCGCAGGCACTTCCTACACCCTGGTGGCTGCTGGGGTGGTGAGCCCGCAGGCACTTCCTACACCCTGGTGGCTGCTGGGGTGGTGAGCCCGCAGGCACTTCCTACACCCTGGTGGCTGCTGGGGGGGGTGAGCCCACAGGCACTTCCTACACCCTGGTGGCTGCTGGGGTGGTGAGCCCGCAGGCACTTCCTACACCCTGGTGGCTGCTGGGGTGGTGAGCCCGCAGGCACTTCCTACACCCTGGCGGCTGCTGGGGGGGGGTGTTGAGGTGAGCCCACAGGCACTTCCTACACCCTGGTGGCTGCTGGGGTGGTGAGCCCGCAGGCACTTCCTACACCCTGGTGGCTGCTGGGGTGGTGAGCCGGCAGGCACTTCCTACACCCTGGTGGCTGCTGGGGTGGTGAGCCCGCAGACACTTCCTACACCCTGGTGGCTGCTGGGGTGGTGAGCCCGCAGGCACTTCCTACACCCTGGTGGCTGCTTGGTGAGCCCACAGGCACTTCCTACACCCTGGTGGCTGCTGGGGTGGTGAGCCCGCAGGCACTTCCTACACCCTGGTGGCTGCTGGGGTGGTGAGCCCGCAGGCACTTCCTACACCCTGGTGGCTGCTGGGGTGGTGAGCCCGCAGGCACTTCCTACACCCTGGTGGCTGCTGGGGTGGTGAGCCGGCAGGCACTTCCTACACCCTGGTGGCTGCTGGGGTGGTGAGCCCGCAGGCACTTCCTACACCCTGGTGGCTGCTGGGGTGGTGAGCCGGCAGGCACTTCCTACACCCTGGTGGCTGCTGGGGTGGTGAGCCCGCAGGCACTTCCTACACCCTGGTGGCTGCTGGGGTGGTGAGCCGGCAGGCACTTCCTACACCCTGGTGGCTGCTGGGGTGGTGAGCCAGCAGGCACTTCCTACACCCTGGTGGCTGCTGGGGTGGTGAGCCGGCAGGCACTTCCTACACCCTGGTGGCTGCTGGGGTGGTGAGCCGGCAGGCACTTCCTACACCCTGGTGGCTGCTGGGGGGGTGGTGAGGGTGAGCCCACAGGCACTTCCTACACCCTGGTGGCTGCTGGGGTGGTGAGCCCGCAGGCACTTCCTACACCCTGGTGGCTGCTGGGGTGGTGAGCCGGCAGGCACTTCCTACACCCTGGTGGCTGCTGGGGTGGTGAGCCGACAGGCACTTCCTACACCCTGGTGGCTGCTGGGGAGGTGAGCCCGCAGGCACTTCCTACACCCTGGCGGCTGCTGGGGGGGGGTGAGCCCACAGGTACTTCCTACACCCTGGTGGCTGCTGGGGTGGTGAGCCGCAGGCACTTCCTACACCCTGGTGGCTGCTGGGGTGTTGAGCCGGCAGCACTTCCTACACCCTGGTGGTGCTGCTGGGTGGTGAGCCCGCGACACTTCCTACACCCTGGCGGCTGCTGGGGGGGTGTGAGGGTGAGCCCACAGCACTTCCTACCCCTGGTGCCTGCTGGGTGGTGAGCCGGCAGGCACTTCCTACACCCTGGTGGCTGCTGGGGTGGTGAGCCGCAGGCACTTCCTACACCCTGGTGGCTGCAGGGTGGTGAGCCCGCAGGCACTTCCTACACCCTGGTGGCTGCTGGGGTGGTGAGCCCGCAGGCACTTCCTACACCCTGGTGGCTGCTGGGGTGGTGAGCCGGCAGGCACTTCCTACACCCTGGTGGCTGCTGGGGTGGTGAGCCCGCAGGCACTTCCTACACCCTGGTGGCTGCTGGGGTGGTGAGCCGCAGGCACTTCCTACACCCTGGTGGCTGCTGGGGTGGTGAGCCCGCAGACACTTCCTACACCCTGGTGGCTGCTGGGGTGGTGAGCCGGCAGGCACTTCCTACACCCTGGTGGCTGCTGGGGTGGTGAGCCGCAGGCACTTCCTACACCCTGGTGGCTGCTG